>LBFM01006939.1:0-10980 GCA_000988765.1 Achipteria coleoptrata | reverse complement strand
TCAGAATATAAAATATATCAAATCCTAAGTTAGGCTTAACTAGAATTTCCTATTTTACTACTATTTAGGCTCAATATTGAGAGTCAGTTACGCCTATCGTTTTATGAATGCTATAAAACTAATGAATAATTTTTATACCTTTACTTCCAGATAAAAGTCATATAAATTTACGTCAATTCCTCACAAAACTCTCGATTTCTTCGAAACGTGTTTTGAGACAAATATAATAAATTTGAAAATAATATAATTTAAAAATAATTAAAATTTAAGAAAATGTCTGAAAAAATAAGTTGCGGTCCTATTGTGGAAATGCAAGGTGATGAAATGACCAGGATTATCTGGGATCTCATCAAAGAGAAACTGGTTTTTCCGTTTGTCGACGTAGAGCTCCATTTCTTTGATTTGGGAATTGAGAACAGAGACGCCACCGACGATAAGGTGACCATTGATTGTGCAGAAGCTATACTCAAATACAATGTAGGCGTCAAATGTGCGACCATTACTCCCGACGAGAAACGTGTCGAAGAATTCAATCTTAAAACAGTCAGTCATTTGTTTTGATATTTAAAAGATTTAATTTTAATTAATTATTTTGTGAACAGATGTGGAAATCTCCGAACGGAACTATTCGTAACATTTTGGGCGGAACTGTATTTAGAGAACCGATTATTTGTAAAAACATTCCACAAGTAGTTCCCGGATGGAAGAAACCGATTATTATCGGTCGTCACGCGTTTGGAGACCAATACAAAGCAACTGATTTTGTTGTTCCCCGAAATGGAAAACTTGAGATTAAATGGACGCCTGAAGACGGCGGACAACCCATCAGTTATACTGTATTTGACTTCAAAGATGGCGGTGGAGTCTCACTGTCGATGTATAACACCGACAAATCTATTACAGACTTCGCCCACTCCTCACTTCAGTACGCTTTGGAGAGAAAATATCCGCTTTATATGAGTACTAAGAATACAATACTCAAGAAATATGACGGAAGATTCAAAGATATATTCCAAGATATTTATGATAATCAATATAAGCAAAAATACGAAGCGGCCGGCATTTGGTATGAGCACCGCCTTATTGATGATATGGTGGCGCAGGCGCTCAAATCTGACGGTGGTTTTGTGTGGGCGTGCAAAAACTATGATGGAGATGTCCAGAGCGACTCTATTGCTCAGGGATATGGCTCTCTTGGAATGATGACATCTGTATTGCTCTGTCCCGATGGCAAGACTATAGAGGCGGAGGCGGCTCATGGAACTGTCACTCGACACTACAGAATGCATCAGCAAAATAAGGAGACCTCCACTAATCCCATCGCATCGATATTTGCGTGGACTCGAGGTTTTCTGCACAGGGCTAAGCTCGACAATAACCCTAAACTCGCAAACTTTGCCCAAACACTTGAGAAGGTATGCGTTGACACCATTGAAGACGGGTTTATGACCAAAGATCTGGCCATTTGTATTAAAGGCATGTCTAGTGTCCAGAGAACTGATTATTTGAATACTTTTGAATTTCTCGATAAATTGGCCGACAATTTGAGAGCAGAACTCAAACTGAATTGACTTCACATCAAAAGTCATCTCTAATTAATTAAATGGAAAACAAATAAATAATGAAAATAATTATCAAAAGAAATCTCAAGAATTTTATAATTAATAATATATTAATAATAATACCGAACAGTATTTGAACAAAAAATTTAATCTTTTAGAAAATAATATTTTATCATAAATTTTATGAAAAAAGGTTTGAAATCAATTAAAATGAGTTTATTTTCATTTATGTCATAATCGTTTTGAATGTTTTTATTGAATTAATTAGTTTTAATGTCTTATGAAAACTTGAAATTTAATAATGTTTTCATTAAAATTAATTTCAAAATATATTTCAAATTTTGGTTTTGATTTATTACTCTATTCTTTAGTTAATTATTTATGAATGTATTGTTAATGAAGTAAAAAATGTTTTATTTTTATCCTCCAATTGAAGAGATTAGGAGTTTATTGCTCTGAGTTTACAATCGTTTGGAAAGCGGGGTATGAAAAAGAAAAATTCAATATTAATTGCTTTTTAAGTTACCTGAATAAAAATCTGCTACTTTTATGCTAAAGAAGGAAATTTTACCACAAATAATACCTTTCGGTGAATGAGTTTTTAATTTTTTTTTTAATTTCATATAAAAACAATAATTTGTAGATATATTTGAATTAATTTTATTACTTTCTATGTTTGAAAAAAATATAACCAAATTATAAGCAAATAATTTATTCATTTGTTATAATCAGACGAATTTCCCTAAAAGTGTGCGAATATGAAATTCAAATGTACTGATAAAATGACGAATTATTCAACAAAATCGATCTAGATAATTGTTAAGTGTAATTAGAGTAGAAGGTATATATCTATAGAGCGAAATGGACAAATTATTGCATTAAATCAGACATGTTGCCTAGCTTGAATGTAATCTTCATTTAGATGTTGCCATAGATTCTAGTCCATAACGGGACATATATCTTGGTCATCAATCATTAATCACTTGAATATCTCCATAAAAGGAGTTTTTAATCTTTGATATAAACAATAATTTATTCAAAGATTTTAATTAATGAATTCGTTTAATAAAAGTTTAGATAAACATTATTCTGGTTTTTAGACTCTTTTATTGATGCGTTAGAGTTGATAGAGTATTAGATATGATAACTAGGTCTTCAATTGAGAGATTACAGTCAATAATTCATTTTGGATGCCATAACTACTGACAGTAATTTTTTCGATTTAAATGTGTTTTTCTCAAACAGAATCATAAATTGGTATTTCCATAGTTACCAGAATCGGCCTATTTTTGGTAAATATCGCTAACATTTGCCAACTCTTCGCATAAACTCTCTGTCAGTGTTTGTCGCGATTTGTTAATAAACTTTTTGAGTGCACTAAAACACGATATGAACATATTCTGTGACATAAAAACAATTAATGTGTTTCTCTACTCTGTCTCTCATCAAACATTAGTTTAATATTTTGGACTCAATTCTCATTACATTTATTTAAGTAATAATTATTTTGAATTAATTTTGTTTAGTCTATCTATTCATACAAAAGTGTATATAACTCTGTAGCGATTGGAAACTTGTTGTAAAAGACTTGTGGTATTCTATTAGGTGTGTGTCTCGTATTTAAAAAGATAAGGAGAATATACATCAAAGACGTGCGGAGGAGTTCAGGTACTGAACGATAATAGTTGTCTAATCGTTTGCCGTTTACTCCCTTTTTTTGATGATAAAACTTATTTTTCTTCTAACAGACATTTGAACCGAAAATAAGTTCAGTTTGGGTTTGGCCTCAAATACAATAGTATCTGAAGGCATATCTTAAAGAAAATTAAGTGTACTTTCTGTAAGTACTCTCTGTTTGTTTCATTTGACGCATTGCGACTCCACTCCACACCAACTCATCTCTACTATCCTTAAAGTAAGGCTTTATTTCAATTTATTCATTTCAATTCGAATGGAATTTTTAAATTACACCTAGATTATTACTTTAACCATTTAACTTAACAATCCATAGTTTTATTTATATTTCACTTTTTTGTTTGTATTTCAAATGAATTTTTATTTTGAAGTTTGTATTCACAGAATTGTATTATTCATACGATCAGAATCGTATTCTAATTGTAGAATACCAAGACAATTCTTGGAAACAAACTATCAAATTTAAATTCTATTTTTAGGCTATTATTATGTAAATATTTTTTTCAAATATATTATTATTTGCACTTAAAATGAGAGAAAAATAAAAAAATAAAAATAATGTTTTCGTTATATTTTATAAACATTGAGATAAAGTTGTGTTTGAGTTCACAGTTTGTAAAACAAAAACCCAATAATTAATTTGTTGTGTCCTTAATATCTTTATCTTTTAATCGATATTTAATTAAATCAGAATTCAATTAAAAAGAGGGTATTAACACAAAATCATTAATAAGTCCTTTGAAAACCCCTTTTTTGCAACAGATTTTCGAGTTTTTATTTATTTCTTTTGATAAGATTTTGATATAAGGATTGTTTTAAATTGATATTAAGATTCATCGATCCGTTAATCAATAAACCGATAAAAAGAGTGTAATAGTTATTCTTAAAAAGGCTCTAATTTGTTCTGGTTATTCTAAAAATAATTCAGGTAATAGAGTATTACCTTTGAGGCAATTATAAGATAGTCTCATATTTTGTTTGTTTGGGTTTCTATTTGCTATTAGAATATCTTATTTAAAACATTTGAGGTGTGATATGAATATTAATATTCAATTTCACAGTCATTTGAATTCTTGAAATTTAATTCTTATTAAATAATAATGTTTTGGGTTTTTGAGAGAAAAATAAAAATTGGAAATAATTATTATTATATTATATTATGATTATTATTCAACTGACGATAATTGAATGGATGAAAAGAGCTAGATAATTGATTAAATTATTCAAAATCTGATAGTTGTTTCCGCCTTCTAAGTGACCTGGTTTCAAAGTTTGGTGCAATTTGATGCTGACAGCTCTCTTGTGTAACAGATCTAATGTTTGTCAAGATGATTTTTTAATTGATTTTAAATGGATTATTTGACAATATTTTTGAAATTACAGAACAATTTCTAAAGAATTTATTCAGAAATGATCTAGTTAATGATCAAATAAATCAATTTGAATATTGATAGCTTGGTTAATTTTAACAATGAAAATCATTTGCCTCCACAACATTAATCTTTAGCTGTATTTTAATGACTTTCCTCGAAATGAATTTGTTTTTCATTTTTCCATTTGAAATGAATAACACGAGAGTTGAGTCCCTTTTGAGTAATGAATCGTATTTTAGGTTAGTTTCCAAAACTATAAAATAGTATAAAGACATAAAAGAGAGGAAAAAGAGATACTAAACGAAAGGCTATAAAATATAATTTTGTGGCAAAAAATTGAATTAATTTTCAAACAAAACTATTTTCGATATATTTAAGGGGAAAATTCAATGCTTTTTAATGATTTAATAAAACGCTTTATTCAAAGAGTAATTCAAAATGAATAGACTTTTTTACTCTAATAGTTTTG
Source organism: Achipteria coleoptrata (assembly GCA_000988765.1). Lineage (NCBI taxonomy): Eukaryota > Metazoa > Arthropoda > Arachnida > Sarcoptiformes > Achipteriidae > Achipteria > Achipteria coleoptrata. Next base: position 5,881 of record LBFM01006939.1, on the reverse strand, counting down.
AAACATCCGTTACATGTGATTCGTGTGTGAAAATCATAATTCAATAGAAATATATCAATATTTTATTTAAATTTTTTTTTCTTGAAAAATATTCTGTATATTAATTGAAGTGAAAAAATGAAAAATTATTATTTGCTTTGATTTTTAAGTTTTAAAATAAAAGGCTATTATTATTCTAAACGAATAACTGATTTAATGGGTTCTCAATATTCTCAATATAGACTAATAGTGGACTGCATTGAAAGTTGAATTTTATGTGCTGTGCTTTTTGAATGCCATGAATTTCCCTTCCATTATAGAACAGTCAAACCGGTATTGAATTTTTTTACGTCGTTTTATATACCAGGGTTTCCTTGAATCACGATTTCAATCTTCGGTTAGCGCACAGACAGTGAACATCAAACCATTCAAACGTTTCAGACGTTTTTTCATATCATTATTCAGTTTGAGATTCACTGTTCACTACATATCAGATATCAGAGTATTTTGTTTTTTTTGAATGAGTCTTACCTTTTATAAGGTGTCAGTGCAAACATTTATTTCCCCAAAAGTGAAGGACGTCTCGAAGACAATAAAAATTACTTTTAGATTAGTTTTTTCTGAGTGTCTGTACTCTCAATAAAAGTTGTTTCGTCAAAACAATCGATTTATTCATTTAATTGTATTTTTTGTGACTTTTTTGAATCCAAAGTTTAATAAATTAATTTCGATTCTCTTTTTTGATTAAAACCAGAGTGTGATTAGAAAATCAATTGAAAAAAATGCCCAGACCTGTGTCGGCACAATCACGCAATGAGCTAAGAATGCAAGAACAGGCCGGACGTCAAGCGGCTCTGGCGAAGGACCCGATAGAAAAGTTAAGACTTTTGTTACTACAAAGAGGTGCCAACGGAATACTAGGACTCGGAAAGTAAGTTATGCTCCTATTTATTAATTCACTTTTGAACCTTCCATTTAAAGATTAAAGGAAAACAAGCATGTTGATCTACATTTTAGATTGTTTCATTTTAGATTATTTGAATAAGAATTTGTTTTCGAGTGTTTATGTAAGCGATCAATATTTGAAATTCTAACCCAGAATACAAATTGAATAATAAACAGAATGTGTATTCTCTTTTCCACTCACTTCTACTCATATTTTAGTAAAAATGGACTCAATTTTAATATAAATTTGTTTTTTTTTAGAAAAATCACTATTAATTGATCCCTCGATAACATTACTAAATCGTTATAATTCTTAGTATTTCTTATCATTTTTCTTATTTTGTGTAAAAACATTAAAAATAGTGAGGCTTTTGAAGAAATCCAAATGACCTAACTTTGAATGATTGATAACTATATTTTTCGAATGAATAAAACGATTTAATTTTTAAATCAGTTATCAATTGTCTGATATATTGTCTGATATTAGAATTAGATTTGAGTTTTGTCCAATTTTTCGTGAATTCAACAGATTTAGGTCTTATTGAGGTATAATTAGTGAGTTGTATAAAAGCACGAATTTTTTAATGCCAATTATTTTGTTTATTATTCAAACAAAATATTCATAGATTTTAGTTTACTTTCATTTTATCAAATCATGAATTGGTTCTCAAAAACTTGAAAAACATTGAAAACTTATGAATGTTATTATTAAGAGATTGAGTGAAAAATATGTTTTATTCGATCATTCATTAAAAATAACTTTTGCAGCCCTTCGGCACTGTCTAACCTCAACACAAATGTATATTTAATTATTTAAAATCAATAGTTTTCAACATTCAATCCATTATCTAATAGTTGGATAAAATCTAAGTAATGCCTTAAATGTAAATAAACTAACCGTTTGTTACGAATCAATGATTTTTAAATTCTTATAACAAACAAATATTGACAAACATTTTATGAAATTAATGTTCAGTTTCTATAAAAGGCAATGAATTTAATAATTTATTGCCTGAAGTTCTTAAGAAAATTAACGCATTTCTAACATTATTTGGTGAAAACGGTTTTTTGTAGGAATTATTTTTGAAAATCAGGTTTTCTTTCAAATTAAACAAAAGAATTATAAAGAAAAAGAAATTCACGTTTTCTTCTTTTTTGGCTTAAATTTAATTGAGAACAGGACTAAAGTCTGTGCCCATCTTTTTATAAAACTAACACTATTCCTTTGAATTAGTATAGTTAGCAAATAATGCGAATAATAATTGGTAATTGTTTCTGATTATAATTATTATAATACAGATATATATTCGGTATAATTATATGATTCGCTGAAAATATTCATAAATTCAGAGAATATGTAAACATAGAGTTAATGAATAGAAAGTATTTGAATGAATACAAGTTTTCAATATTATGTTATGTCTATAATTATGTTATGTTTATGAATAGATGTTTATTTTGATAATTTTAATTTTGATCAAGGTTGTTTAGTTGACTTATTATTTTATAGATTATTTGATGAGAATTATTATTTATTTCAGGGCTTTCAGAATAATGGATGACAACCAAAGCGGAGATTTGACTTTTGAAGAGTTCATTAATGGTATGAGAGATATGGGACTGAATCTCAGCGATGAAGAGATCACTGAAATGTTCAAACAATTTGATTCGGACGGCAGCGGAAACATTAAATATGACGAGTTCTTGAAGGCTGTCAGAGTATGTCTTTATTTATTGATGAGTTAGTGTAATGTGTGTCTAATCTGTTTTGTCCTCATTTTTAGCCCCCACTCAATAAAACGCGTTTAAATCTAATCGATATGGCGTTCAAGAAATTGGACAAAACCGGTGACGGAGTCGTGACTATAGATGATTTGAAAGGTGTCTATAATAGTAGAAGTCATCCCGAATACCAAAACGGACAGAAAACTGAAAAAGAACTGCTCGAAGGCTTTCTCAAGAAGTTCGAAGAGGGAGGTTCTGTCGATGGAAAGGTATTTTTCAATTGAAATTTGAATCAATTTAATTGAAAATCAAATTTTTGTGTTTAGTTAACAAAAGATGAATTCATAGATTACTATTCGGGTGTCAGCGCTTCTATCGATGAGGACATATATTTCGATCTAATGATGAGACAGTGTTGGAAACTCTAATTCACTTCTCAACAGACATTCCATTAAATACTTAAATAAAGAATTTTATTCTAAAATATAATTGTTTTTAAAAGAAATAATTTATTCGCAAAGTATTTGAAAAGATTTTGAAAAAATCATTATTTCATTAAAATAATTGTTTAATTAGTGACACAAAAAGAAATTATTGCAAACAAAGTGTTGTCCAATGGATTCATCAAATCTGATGCCAATCAATAGTTTTTTCTCACAATAAATGTTTTTAAACCTTTGATTCAATTTCTATGAGATTTTGTTTTTTTAATTCTCAGAATTAACTGAATGTCTGAACAGTTCAATAGCTCTGATGAGTTTTTTTCATGTTATTTATACTACTTTAATCTAGTTCATTGCAATTGGATTTTATTTTTTCAGAGCATTTCATTATTCAGCTTTAAGTTTGGAAGAGTAGTCATTAAAATTCTTCTAAATGAAAAAATTATTTTAACCAGGACACTTGCTTTAGAACTATTGGAATTTGAATGGTAATTTAAATAGCTCATTAATTGTTATAATTTTGATCATTTTAAGTTACGGTTCGCCAATTGTTTGACCTAATTCTAAGACAACAATTAATGTTTTTTGGGCAAACTTTTCATTTTGTGGTGAAATTCAGTTTTTAAGTCAACAAAATTAGACTCCGATTGAAATCAACTTTGAAAAAATCACTTCTGTATTAACTTCAATGACATCACCACTGGTGGGCGTTACCACACTCACTAGTGTTTAAAATGTTTGCCACAACTCATTCAGTAAATTTGTGTATTTATTTAATAAAAATTCAATTCATTTAAATAAATACATTCAAGATTTATGAGAATTTATAAATCAATGATTTGTTTAAAAAATGTTGATTTAGTGACTATTAATTGGATTAATTTATAATAAATAATTGAAATCTCAAATAAAGCGGTAATTCCTGTTTTGAACACTATTTGTAAACTCAATTACTGACAACAAATGTGTGTTAAATGTGTTTAATTTGTAGACACGTTTCAAATCGATATCTCTTTTAATTTAGTTTAAAAATAGTTTATTTCAAATTTGAATTAAAATAAATTTGATTAAAATCAATGCATTTGTGAACTTTAATCTCAATTTTATAATTCATAGTATTATTAATTAATTTATTATTTAGTTTTTAATTTAAAAAATGTTTAGAAAGAAATTTAATTCATTAAAGACAACAAAATTATTAATACTTTTGTTGACGTTTTCCATACAAATCACATCCAGTTTTGCATTATATGAAGGATTATATTGCGGTCGAGACAACTGTTACGATGGTATTCACCATTGATTTGATTGATTTGTTTATTAATTAATCGATTGTTTAATTCAGTATTGAATGTGAATCGGGGGTCGACTCGCGATGAGATATCCCGTGAGTACCGAAAGTTGGCCCGAAAATGGCATCCAGACGTCCATAAGGGAGAAGAGGCCAAACAGATCGCCACTGAAAAGTTCAGGCAATTGGCCACCGCTTATGAAGTGCTTAAGGATGAGGAGAGCCGTAAAGATTATGACTATATGTTAGACAATCCGGATGAGATGTACGCCCATTACTACCGGTACTATCGCCGAATGTATACCCCAAAAGTGGACGTCAGGATTGTTATTGTGGTCACCATTTCTGTCATCTCTGGCTTTCAATACTATGCAATGCATTCGAGATATAAAGAAGCGATCGATTACTTGTTAACTGTTCCTAAATATAGACTCAGAGCACAAGATATCGCCAAAACTGAAGGACTTTTAGGTAATTCTGTGGCCAATCGTAAGAAGAATCGCTTCAAATCTAAAGATGACATCCGTTTAGAGGAGGAAAACATTTTAAGAAAAATAATTGAAGAAAAAATGGATATAAAGGGCGGGTATTCCAAACCTGACTACAAAAATGTATTATGGCTTCAGTTGGCATTTCTGCCCTACACTGTAGTCCTGTACTTATTTTGGTATTTCCGATGGATTTATAAGTTTAATGTCAATAAAGAAGAGTTTGGAGACGAAGAGAAACACTATATTATCCGAAAATTTATGAGTTTATCCCAATCCCAATGGGAAGCCCTCACCGATGAAGAGATTCAAGAATTTATGGAAACTGAGCTCTGGATTAAAGACAATTTTGATGTCTGGAAAAAGAAAAGGGACGACGAAACTAAGGCTCAAATGGCCGAAAGCGGTAGTTATAAGCGTTACCGAAGGTTCATGAAAAAGGGAGGACCCGGACAAATGACATTCCTTGAAGACTAACTATTTTCATGACATTCTTTTCTGTTAATCGCAAACTATTTTATGTAAATTTAATTTAATTTCTTTTTTAATATTAAATAATAACTACGAATTGGTTTGTCTTCCATCAGATTTTAAGATATAAAACACTAGTCGTGTATTCAATCAGTTATTTGTCTTTCGATTTATTAATTACTTATCTAATGATGAGATGTTTGAAATTTTTGACACCTGTTCTCCAAAAAACACAACCAGTGCTATGAGTGCTAACATAAACGTCTCAATTAATGGTTTATCTGTTTTTATCATATTTTTTATTGTAATTTAAAAGTCATTAAAACCAAACAAAAAGACTGAAATTTTGAGAATAATATTAATTTCCTTAAAAAATATTTTTAATTTGAAATTAAATGCTATTATCCGACAGTTTTTTATAAATTAAAAAAAATATTAAGTATTAAATAAAAATAGTTTAATTGAAACCAATTTAATGGACCAAAAAGAGTGTCATTTCTTAAGCCATTTCGAGTGAATAATCCGCTGAAGAAATAATA
>LBFM01006921.1:6158-19121 GCA_000988765.1 Achipteria coleoptrata | reverse complement strand
CTCAAAAATTATGAAATAACTAGGTATTTTATATTTAAGAGAATTACCTAGTATAAGTGTATTTCTCATTAGAATTAGAAACGAAAGTTTCGTAAAACCCTTCCATTAAAAAAAGTCAACAATTTTTTAGAGTAATTAGTTTTTTCTTTAGTGAAATGAAAGCCAATTAAAGTTAACAACTTTTGAAACAATAAATGAAGAATTTTTCTAAAAGTGTGAGAGTTTAGTCACATTTCATGCATTGAAGTGAAAAAAAGTAATAAATTAAAGACTCAACAGTTGTCGGTTCTCTATAAAACTCATTAAATTCTGTAAAGATTTTATACTAACAGTTAATTTACATTTCATTTTATGCTTTCTTTTTATATGTTGGCTTTTTTCGATCATTTGCTGCAAGGTTCTTTTTTATAAAAGGAATTGATTTTCATTGATTCTAAAAAAGGGGAATCCCTTTGAATTTTCTATTAGAAAGTGGTATTATAAATATTGGATCAAAATTAAAAATAATTTATTGCAAGAGTCAATAATATATTATAAAATAATATTTTTATGGGAATAAAAAATAATCTCTTTTCTGAAATTCAAGTTTAGATTTTTTATTCACACAAACAAAGCAATTATACAGACATTATGTCAGACATTCACCTAAAATATTATTCTTTTAAATGCCTAACATTTTAAAAGCAAATATAAAACAATTAAAATAAATTTCTTCATTCATAAGAATATTCTTCAAAAAAGTTCACAAAATAATTAAACACTTTAGTTAAAAATAAAGACCAAACTAAGAGGGGATAATTTAATTGTTTGAATCAAATTTTAAAATATATTTTCACTAACTTTCTCCGAAGAATTACATTTTTTAGTATTGAAATAATTTGATTGCATTTCAAAGTTTTGGATATTTTCTGGGAAAATGTAAATTTTAAGTTAAAATAAATTTCAAATCTAGTCTTCAACTCATAACCAAACAATGGATAGAATGTCTTGAACTCAGATAAAACTATTTCCGATTCGGAAAGGTTTTGAATTTTAAGCATTAATTTTAATGATATTTGAATGCATTCTGAGAGACATAAGAGAAACCTTGAAAAATATCTATCGTTTGTCGTCTTTATTTGCGTGCAAACCCTTCTTTTAAGACAGGCGAAGGGAGGAGTGTTTCAGTGTTTTTCTCGGTATACACTATTTGCGTGTTAGAGCGCATACCTGTTGGAGTGAATATCAGCGCTGTCCTCAGTCAGGAATGCTTTAATCTTCAAGAGGAGGAACAGAGCCAGTAATTTGAAGAGCCTTAAAGTGAGCCCAAACCTGTCTGAGCAGAATATGCAGTGAAGAGAGTGTTGTGTATAGACAGAGAGCAGAGGCGGGCGAATGAGGCTTAGCTTAGATATGAAACAGAAATAGCAGAACAGGTGATGTAGAAGAGAAGGGAATTTGTTATAATGATGCCTGAGGCGCACCCGTCCAACAGGTATTTTGCGGTGGGGGATGCCGTGGGGGCTAACATATATTGCTTCGAGTATGTGGCCATTCAGGTTCCTGTTAGCGATGGTACCTGTGCTGTCCCTTAGTTTCTATAGCGGATCCTTTAGTGCTGTTGGCATTGGCTTTAAGTTATTTCTCTTAACATTAGACAAAAGGAACGGGACTGAGACTGGCTTTGCTCTGCGTCACTACCACTGCAACTCACAAACCATTTTAATGTTAGTTTTGGTCGCTTCGGGCCTTAATATAGAGTTGGCTCACCTGAAGGCACCAAAAAGACTCAGTGACTTTCAATCATAATTTTATATCTATTGTGTTCTTCAAATGTAGGCCCTGTAGGCCAGTCCACAAGCAAAACATTACTGTTTTTACACCTTCGAGGCATACAAAGCCTCGTATTTTCATTTAATTTAATTCATAATTCATTTATTTATTTATCATTTGTTTTGAAAGTTTTGTATTATTTTTAAGTTTTTATTCATTTAACGAATATATGATTATATGAACGCAAACACTGCCTTAAAATCAAAGTATGATTGTATTTAAGTATTGAGAGTTGTTATCAATAATCCGGGTCTAATAGTTGTCGTTGAATTTGATCCAAAGCGTGTTTAACGCGTGTTCTTCACAATATTCAAAGAAACAAATCTCAAACTGATATTTGAAGGCAAATGTAGTCCATTGAACGACTCCTTAATGTGGTTTTGAGTCAATGTTAACAATTCTACCTTAAGGGCAGGTGCTCTCAAAATCTTGACCGACATAAGAGCGCCTTCCAGTTATTGTTATTGTATTGTATACTTAACTTGTGATCCAAAGCCTACCAAAAAGTTGGAAACATTTTACTATTGTTTTTATCGAAACTCCACTTTCACTCAACCCATGAATAACAACGAAATCAATAGATTTTTATTTAATATGTTTTCAACGATTTCACAATAATTTCTATTTATGTGAATCGAGTGCCAAAAAAAGTTTATTAAATTATGGCTCAACAACTCAGTCCATTAGATGGACACCAAACAGACAGTTCCAATGGAACATCAAATGGTCGCTGCAAAAGAAAGGGTGCTCCCGATGACAATGATGATGTTAGCGGCAATTCACAACTATCCCCTCATTCCCATAAGAATGAATTGCCTCCTTTCGGTTTAATTGACTCACACTCACACGAAGAGGTATTCACTTTAAAATTATATTCTCCGCTAAAATCAGTCAAATTGTATATAAAAAGTATGAATAAATGTATTCACTGCTAATCACTGGTATATGAGTGCGATATTATGTTTTGTACTCTAAATGTAGAGATAGTCTAATAGAGTATTACTATTGTTTAAAATGAGAGTAATTTGTTATTTAATTTCAAATTAAAAATAGAAGTGTTTGGAAGTGTAGGTGTTTTACATATATGTCTAACACATTACATAATATGATGACATGAGTAGGAAAGACCTGTGCGTCCTTGCCTTTGGGCATCACAATGCAAGGATATGGTGCAGTGAATGGCTTTGTGACTTTGGGCCTGATTTTTTTGTATGTCTATATGAGCCTGGGGCATCTAAACAATGTAATTCTTGCACTTATATACTATTGTGAAGTGTATTGAGTAAAACGGGTCCGTTCTTCTTATTTGTGTTCTCTTCCTGACCGCGATTGCAATGGCTTTAGTCTAAATTGTAAAGCAGTCAGAACTAGTAGACAACGCCTTTCCATGACTGGCCATAGGCTATAGGAAATATGTATGTGATCTCACTTTTGCTTTTCCTCGTCTGCCACTGACTGCCAATCCTAAAGACTCAATGCCTTCAGCACTGAATTTCTCAACTCTTCCAGAAAACAGTTTATCTTTTTATTTGTTTTCACTTTTTTTGTTGAATGAAATTTATTTCGTAAATAAACTAACATTTGTTTGTATGACAGGAGCGCCGAGAGTTAGTTAGTGGTCATGGAGGAGGTCTGGGACCCATCACAAGCATCGGTGGCGGAACGGCATCGTTCAGCTCAACGCCACGTCTGACGCACACACCGACATCGGCTGACTTTCAACCGCCATATTTCCCTCCGCCATACAATTTGCCACAACAGCAGTTGGACTTTCACCATGCTCACGCTGTCAATGCAGCCGCTGCCGCCGCAGCAGCTGATCCCTACTCGCATCTCAACAGTTTGGGGGCACCACAACAGTATCATCAGTTACATCCGGCACAGACTGGCAGAGGAACGCACAATGTGTTGCCCGGCGCTCGAAGGGATGATTCCGACGCACTGCACATACAATCAAATATGCATTCCTCAGGACTTCATTCGGGTTACGGTGACGTCACTGTTTCGGTGGCCAATGCAGCGCGAAGACAATCTGAAATGGTTTACGCCAATGTCAGACGTCCCGATGTCTTAATGCATTCGGGACACCACACACTCAGTGAACAAGATTTGCTCAACCTTCATAATGCCGGTGCTCTGCCATCACTCGACGATCAACAGGTTTGCACTTATTTTCATTCATTTTAATCACTTTTCACTAAACGATTCCAATTATTCTGATTTTGGTATTATATAAACATTTCTACAAAAATTAGTGAAAACTCATATCAAACAGATTTGATCTCTAATTTTGAAAATAAAACTTTACTAAACTCTAAACACTTAATACTATTTAAGTAAGAATTCACGACAAACCATAAACATCCAAACCTTTTCTCGTAAAAAATATATTTTGATAGTCGATTGTTCTCTTAAACTACTGTACCCTTAAATTATCGTTTTGTTGTAATTCTTTAGGAATTAGTGTCACACCCTTTAAAATAATGATTTATTGGACATATTTTCCTTCAGTTTTAGTTCTCAAACATTTGAAAATATATTTTATAAAATTCGTATTTATTTTTATATTGAAATGAATTTCAAGTAAACTTTGAAAGCACTCAAAATTATTAAGAATTCAAAACAAGACTCACTTCTATTGTGTAACTCTAACTCTAATTTGAGTTTATAGTTATGGAAATGATTTATTCAAATGAGACAAACTATTTGTTACGCTATGAACCCAACTCTATGCCAAAGCGTTGACCATTTGATTAGTGCCCACTCTATCGCATCAACATTTGCATTATTTTCAACTCAATTCTCTAAAAGAGTTGTTCGTAAAAATACTTTTTACGCTATAATTAATATAAACGAAAAATCTATTAAATATTGAGGCGATTGTCTAATTGGTAAGAATTGACTCATCGTTTATATCGTTTGATAATTTTATTTCTAATCTATATTTTGTCTATTAATTTGAATTTATAACAATTATGTGATTATAAGCTATGGGTTAATATATTTTAGATAAAATTTTAAACTCAAATCTTCGTCTATTCCTGTGTTAATGCATTTTAGGCGCAGAGTATAACCTTTGCCTAACAGTACACAACAGTCCCATTGAATGCCTCACTAGTCATGCATTCATCTCATAAACATTTTCCCAAAACTTTTTTATTTTCTACTCATTTGTCAGTTGAGCTCAGAATCTTAATCATGTCTTCCATTCTCTTTCTATTGTCTCACTCTTTGAATGTCTGATTAATGCCAACAATTTATTGCAATATTTGGCTGTTTTTTGTTTAAACTCATTTAAAATTCTAATTACTCCTATATTTTCCAAAAGTGAACACAAATAAAACATTTAAAAACCACACTTTAAGAACAATAAATCCAAATATTAATCAAATGAATAATTATTTATATTCATTGAAATTATTATATTGAAACTCTTAACTCCCACTTCCAATAATCTAATAATCTATAACATCTAAGAAATTTTTAATCTTAATAATTAAAGAATAATTTAATTTTGATTTATAGACTGTTTTTAAATAATTAGTTTTTCGATTCAATGTCTCCCATAATCCTAACCTAACTTTGATTTTAAATTATTTGTGGTTTTATTCTTTTTTAAATATTAGGATATTTGAAGACAGAAAAGTATTGTGAAATAAACATTTTATAACTTGCTAGGAGTGGGGCTTATAGATTTGGGATTATCGTAAGTGGGGGACACGCTTCAGTGAGGGGTAATAGTTCCTCTTCAGGTCTGACTTTTGTAAAAATGTTAGTATAATAATAAGGTGACGCCATTTTACTAATGCTGGTTAAATTCAGTTATTTTGGCAAAAGAGCTAAAATTCCAATGAGTTTAGAAGATCTTTTCCCAACTCTGGCCGACAGAAAAGACAAATTACAACATTTTGGCCTCCAATCATCCCTGTTCACATTATTTTAATTCAAATGATTGAAGATTTAATTAATTTAAATAAAACATTTGCTTCAAAAGAGACTATTTAGTAAAATCAGTGGCAGACCTTCCCCTTTGAATCATTAAACATTTGTTTAGATGTCTTCATTAGAATAAATAATTAAAGCGATTATAAAAGTTCATTACTACTATCAATAAGACATTAAGACTTACTTTGAGACTCTTTTAATAATTAGTTGCAGATATTTATTTAATTAAAATTAAGGGAAAACCATTGAGCGAAAAGTCATGAGTTTTATTTGAGAATATTTTACATTAATTGTTTTTTTACGATTTCATTCAAATTATACTCTTTTGAGCCCTTTTTTAATATTCAAACTTTTATATGAATTTTGAATACATTTTTATAATTGTAGTACTCATCGAAAATTGATGCAAAAGTAAATAATTATTTAATTACTGAATGAAATAATTTTTAATTAACTGAACTCCTTATTGATTACTCTGTTTGGCAAACAATTGGCACAAAACAAAAAACTGGAAAATATCTTTTCATTTATTCTATTTTTCTGTGCTTTTACTTTGAATGTTGTTTTGATTCTTATTTTTAAAGATATAATTTGTATTTAATATTTTGAAATTTTATAGTCTTCTAAAAATAAGAATAACTATCCCCTAATAAATAGGTATATGATTGCGATTTTCCATTCAATAGATTTTATTTCTCTATTTTAAGGCTAATTTGAATGAAATTTTGTGGAAAACAAGATGTGATCAGACTATTAAATGAGTAGAATTTTTTCCAGAAGATATTTATCGAATTAATAATTTGATTTTAATTGTAATCATTTTTTCTTGGATTTTCACATGAAATCAAAAAAATGTTCAGAATTAGACTAATCGTTATTCACTGGGAATATCAAAACGAATGAATTTATAAAACTATTTCCTGAAAATCAATTACCACTAAAGTTAGCTTAAAATCGTTAAATTTTATCTAAAAATACAGAATTTTTTTAATTACTCTATTTATTTGAAGCTTAAAATATCCGATTCTTAAAAAAAGATTTTCACTGTAAAAATGTTTAGGGGTTTAATTAATTTCTTTAACTTTTCTAATAAATTGAGTTAATGTAGAAAAGAATCTTAAAATTTAACTGAAACTCAAAATTTTTTCGGTTTAAATATAATTATAAGTCTTTTGACTCACTTGTGATCAATAGAGAGATTTCATAGAAAATCAGTGATTAAATGAAAAACAAAATACAAATTTATTTTTTTCTAAATTGAAGCCAAGACTCCGGACAAGTCAAGGATAGCACTTAAATATAGGGTAAAATAAATGATTAATAAAGTCTTTTCTTAGTAAGAGCTAATTGTGCAGACATTTTAGACAAAAATTGTTGTTCTTAACTACCAGTCAGTCAGACATTAATAGGCTTCCCATCAGTTCTATTGTTAATTCAATGGAGAAAATGCGAGCAAATGATTAGGTCTAACGTAGAAGGGAGTGGAACAGGACAGGTCTCTATATTGGCTGATGCTTTACTGATAGAAAGTCAGTTTGGCCTAAGTTTGGGCACAAAATTATTGCCTGTCAATAGACAGACGGAGCAAAAGTTACCAAAATGTGAAAACTCGAAATGAGTTGGTCCTTGAAGTTCAAACAAGTTGCTAGTATGAGCAGGTATGAGCACACCGTCCCAACTGTTTATATCTCATGAGCTACATCTCAGCTCATCTCTTGTCCTGTATTTTTAAAAGAAAAAATTTCGGAGCAGTTTATCTGATTTAAGACTTCTTTTTTTGAAAACACAGCAAAAGTATGGACGAAATGTTTGTTTTTTTTGCATTTTGTTGTCTTAGGCATGCATTTGATGACCCAGACATCTAACACAACCACTGTTGCCGTCATCTCTGCCAACAGTCGTCAATTGATAAACAAATTAGTAATTTCTAAGTCAAGGCAGTGATAGACAAATAGGAAAACAATTTGAATGCATTCAAGAGTTTGTACTTAAGTTTTATTAATAAAACTAAAAATGCATTCACTAGTGATGAACGTCTTCGTTGATCACAACAACATAAGCATTGGATAGCATTTCATAGATTTTAACACTGCCTTCAGGACATTGCCATCTGAGGAATGTAGTCGTATTGCTTGGGGCAAACACCTCTGAGCGGCAACCAGTGCTTTAAAAAGTTTAATAAAGTTTTATTTGAAATTAATTATCGAAGAGTTGTTTTTTGCATTTAATGGTTTCATTCTATCAGTTCATTCATTTCATTAATAGTGAGCACAACCATTGAAATACTGTTTCAATCAAATCATGATTTTCGGTTCAAGAAATGTCTTTTATTTTATTTGTTTAATAATTAATGACAATCAGAGACTCACTGTTGAACTCATTGTTAGAAATCTAAGTTTAGTCATATTTAAGACTAAGTTTGTTAAGATTTGTGTGAGATTTTTCTGGAGGAGAGAGCAGTGCTCTGCACGCAATCTATACGCCTCTTATTAAATAACGAGCTCCGCATCGCTGCCATTCAGGTTTACCTGTATTTCAATTTTGTATAAACAGATCATATTTTGACTCCAGTGCTCACAATCAGAGCTACCTTTTTATTCATTAAATCAAGTCTTAGAGAATTACTCTCTAAATATCAGATTCAGGTTTACGACTGAAATCACTGCTTTTGCCTAATTTTGTAAATCTTTTACCAAAAGAGAAGTTAGGGATACCATAGAAGTGAGAGATACCAGCTTTCAATTCGAAACGCTCTGCACTCAAACGGCTATAACTGAATTCATTCGCTAAATTAGTAATCAAAGCCTGCAATCATTTCATCTGTTTATAGCCTACAAGAATACAAATTTTATGTCTGATATATGTTTGATCTGATAAATAGATTAAGAAATTTCATTCTTTTTTATCAATTGCTGCACATCTTTGTTACGTCTAATTCTTCATTCAAAATACTTTTATTCATGTGTTGTCAGTTAATCAAATGAATAATTATTTCAAAAGTTTAATTATTATTATTTGCCAAGCTTAAAACTTTAATAAGATACAATTAATTTTGATTTAAGACTCCATAAATTAAGTTTCAATTTGGTCTAAATTATTGCAATACTATTGTTTGCAATAAAACCGGTGAAGAATTTACAAACCGGTGAAGAATTTGTTTTATTTAAAATTTATTGGACTTAATAACTTTAAATGCTTAAGAATTTAAAATAATTTCAGCATAAAAAAGCTACGGATTAATGTCTTCTCTATTTTTTACAAACAATTAATGTTTGCATACATTAACACAAACGATATTTTTCTAATTTTATTTCTTTTTTAATAGAAGTACTTTACGTGAATTGAATCAATAATTTTGTTGCACTTCTTTTTCTTAGTAGAGATAAGACAAATAGTATTTTTTACTATTCGACAAATAACTCAAAAGATTTGAACTGAATTTGTGAGAAAGGTATTAATAATCACAAAATTCAAAGTGTCTTTGACCTGATTTTTCAGTAAGTTTTATACATTTTGATAGTTATTGACTTATTGTAAACTCATTCAAAATTAAACTCATCAGACAAAAAGTTGACATTATTTGGACCATTTTTTCTAATCGGTCACATCTTTTGAATGTGTGTTTAATTCGGCAAAACTGACGCAAATTTGTTTTCATTAATATTAGTCCGAATTTTTTCAATAAATTTTCATTTTATTTTCAACAGATATTTCTAAACCAAATAAATATCTTAATTGTAATTTTTTTTCGATTTATTATCTCGAGATTTATAATATCGTTGATGTGTTAGATAAATATAAATATGTGGGCACATCCTCTTAATCTTAATAGTATACTTACACTAAATTCAATAAATTGTTTAGTTTTTCTAACTGTTTAATAATTTAATATATATTTTTAATTATTTCAATTAATTTTAAAAAGGATAAACATTTTGTTAAAATTTATAATTAAGCAAACATTTGTTAGGTTAGATTTGTCAATCAATTTGTTAATCATATGGGTTTCAAACTGCAGATTTAGATAGCTTTTTAGTGCAAGAAAATTGATATGTAATAAAATGTATATCTTGGTTATTTGTGCTGCGAAGCAAGAATGCTTGCGTTTATATTATACGACTCCGCCATCTATTTGACTGTCTAATAATTTAAAAATTGTGAATTTTAGGGACAGGTATTATTCAAAGTTTTATTTGCTTCTAAATAATATGAATAATGTATTGCATAATAACTCGAAAATTCTAGAGTTAGTGATAAGTTGTTTGTATTTAAAAACAAATTGCAATTAATTTTTTTGTTGTTTGAAATTCATTTTATGTCTCCACTTAATAATTATTCGAATAATGTTTATTACCATGACAATCTTTTTCATATTATGTTTATTCTATTACATTCAATTGAATTCGATTTGTTTGTTAATTTTACTTGCTTATTAGATGTTACTAGCTTAATTGATTTTTTATTTAAAATACTAAATGAATAAAATGTTATCCTAATTATGATATTGTATTTAAATAATTGTGTTCTTATGTGTTATTTCATTAGAACTTCTTTTTTTAAGATTTTAGTTTTAAGTGAACACTTGAAGCAATTATTTATTTTAATTTACAGTTAATAAATTTTTAAGCGATTCGCTTCAAGCGATCATCTCTTCCCTAATTTTTAAACTTGTAATGAGAGATAAAAATCAAAATCGAGTTCTCGGAAAAAAGTTCACTCATAAGATCTAAAATATATATTTTTCCGAATGTTTCTAATTCTTGAAATAACTGTGAAAAAGAACTGACAATAAATCAGATGTTAATTATAAATATAAATAATTACTATTAAGAGTTTTATGCAATCATTCGCTTAAAGAATATGTGATGAACTGATGATATTTCTGTGATTAAAAATTGCATCAATTTTTATGAACAACTGATACAAAATTACTGCTAAATTATCATCTGATTATCGATTACTTCAATTATGTGTAATCACAAAATCGCAAAATCTATTTCGGATAACAAAAAACTTGAATTTAATCGATAAACAATTTATTATTCAATCGATTTGTTATCTGGAGCTTCATTTCGAGATCACTGAGAAAGGATTGCAATTGTGATCAGAATATTAGCCATTAATTATATTTTGTCTCTCCATTTGATTATATTTTAATCGCTTTTATTTGAATTGAGTTTGAATTTCATTACAAATATTAGAAACAAATTCATAATTCAATTGGAATATCATTTGATGCAAAAGATAGCAATCAATTCTAGCAATTGATGACAATTCTAGCAATAATTTGCCAAAAATATAGTTATTGATGTCTTTTAAAGTATAATACAAAAAACAGAGTCAATGACATCAACTCTTAACGACATTTACTTAACGATTGAATAAAATAAGAATTTTAGTGAAATCAAAGTCATTAATCTCTTATTTTATAGATTTGCATATTTTACTAATCAATCATATATTGATTGCTCACATTTTCAAACTTATTATAGTATCGCTAAAATGATAGCAGATTTATATATTTGGTAAACATTATAATAATTACAGCAAAAAATCATTATTCAATCCTTTATCTAATTTGTGAAATGAGTAAAACCATTATTTTTCAATAGAAATATAACTATAAATTATATGTATTCCTAATTTGGTTTTGAAAAATAACTCAGAAGTTGTAACTCATAATCAATACATGTGTTAAATACAATAAAATATTTCTAGATTATCTAGATTATTTTGGAATTTTTAATAAAGCGATTAATAATTGACTCGAAACTAATAAATCAATTACATAATGTATCATGATGAAAGTGGAAATGCAAGATAATTTTGTTTTTGGCGGTCTTAATCTTCAGAAATCATTTCCATAGGAACTGTTCGACTCTTCCTATTTTTAGGTTAGGGCTCTGTTTGCGAAAAGTGATGTGAAAAAGAATAACACGGAATGAGTATTGAATGACTGTCGGGTCCGTAATATGAAGTTTAGCGCTAGACATGAGTAGAGCACAAAAAAGGCATCGCTTCAGAGTTGAGACTTTACTCTGACTGCAAGCAAAAGCATTGCCAGCTGTCGGCCTAAGGCTATCCATAGTATTACACACAAACTCTGGTATTGTATTTGATATGAGTAGTGATTCACCACTTATTCAAAACATCTAATTGTGATTCACTACTAATTTATTGATTATTTAAATTGTTTTCATAAAAATCTGTTCACAAATAAATATTTTTCAATTTATTCGCAAAATATTTGATAAAATTATATATATTTATGTAATAATCCATTGATTTGTTTGAGAAAAACATTATTTATATCCAAAATAAATAGTAAATAGTTTTAAAAATTAATATAATTAATAATAAAATAATAATATATTAATTGAATTTAAATGTCTTTAATGGCATTCGGAAAGAAACGTAGTCTTAATGTTAGAGATATTAATGAATATCAATATCAGGAAAAACCATTAAAATTAGTCAAACGAGAGTATGATAGCGAAGAAGACACTCAGGATCTGTCCATTCGTCTCAAGACATTGGAAAGACAGCGACACTCTAACAAACAACAGGTCTTTTCTTATCAAACAAATTGTCTTTTAATTGATTTCGAAGACAAACCAATCGTTTAGTGAATGTCTAAAACAATTCATTTATTTTTGTTTTTCAATTGACCTCAAAATTAATGGTCTGTTATTCTGATCCATAGGGCGTTGGAGTAGAGGACGGGTCACAACTGTTTTCTGGTGATCATAACTCTGTCATCAGAAAAGGTATCATAAATGGTATGTATTTATTTGATGTCTTACTTTGACTTTTGTGTCTAATCTGTTGTTTGACTCCAATAGGAATAAAGCCTCGCAATAGTGATAATCACAAAGAAATGGTTATAACAGGAGTGACGTCACCGACGGATGTGTTTTGTTCAGTACCGGGAAGACTATCTTTGCTCAGTTCGACCTCTAAGTACAAAGTGACTGTTGGAGAGGTCCAGAGGCGACTCTCACCCCCAGAATGTCTCAACGCTTCACTTTTAGGGGGAGTTCTTCGCAGGTATTACTCATTTTTCATTAAATAAATTTTTAAATAATTAATTTTATTTGAAATACATTTGGAATATAAGCCGTCATTTAATTGAATATTTAATAACTATTTTTCGCATCAAATGTTTGATTAATTATCAAAAAATATTTATTTATTTCCGTTAATTCG
>LBFM01006908.1:14910-30381 GCA_000988765.1 Achipteria coleoptrata | reverse complement strand
AGCGTAAACAAAGTTATGATTTACTCGTTCAGGTGTCCGATGGTATCAACACAGCTGTCGCTCCTCTTTTAGTCAATTTAGTGGATATCAATGACAACGCACCACATTTTACACACAATTTTTATAATTTTTCGGTTAGTCTTCAAGTTTTCAATATATTTATATAATTTTTAAAATTTTTTTTAATATTTTAATTATCAAAAGTGTGTCGAAGAGATGGCAGAAAATGCGACCATTGGTTCAGTTCTGGCTTTAGATCGCGATTCGGGTAAGAATTCTGTGATTCGATACACAATAATCGGTGATCACGCGAGCGATGCCTTCTTTGTTGAACCATTGACTGGTAATATAAGAACCCGATTACGTCTCGACCGCGAATCTGAGTCCAGAATAGAGTTTACTGTTATTGCTTACGATAGTGGTATTCCCCAATTGAGTGGGACTGCAAGTGTTGTTGTGGCCATAGAAGACATAAATGACAATGCTCCTTTTTTTGAACAAAATCAATATATAATTGAAGTGTCAGAAGAAGTGGAGCCACCCATTAATATATTCCAAGTGAAAGCCAGTGATCGCGACACTAATGACAACGCAGTCATCAAATACTTAATATTAGCCGGAAATGAAGAAAACGCTTTTCATATAAACCCAGAATCAGGTCTTCTGTCGACTGCAGAAAAACTTAATTTTGAACGAAAATCGGAATACAAACTCTTTGTTGCGGCCAGAAATTTGAGGCCATTCCAGGGCCCGAACTCAGCAAATATTATCAATCCTTCTGTTGAAGTGTTAATCAAAGTCAAGGATATAAACGACGAATTAGTTGTCTTCGATCAGCAATCATATCATTTCCGCATTTTTGAAAATCTGCCTCAAAATCAAGTGGTGGGTGCCGTCAACGCCACTAATCCGGGAAGACTTACCAATGAACAGGATATTATTTACTGGATCGGCGAAGAAAATAGGAAACAAAAGGGAAAATTTACTATCAATTCAAAGACTGGAGAATTGTCTTTAATGGAGAGTATAGACAGGGATATGCCGTCCAACGAACAATCATTTAAATTAAAAATATATGCCAGGGATAGACTATCTATCAACTCATTCAACACAAGTGTTCCGGTGATCATTGATGTCATAGATGTGGTCAGTACTCAATTTTTGACTCAAATTCTTTACTAAAAGATAGTAATCTATAATTACTGTAATTATATTTTAGAATAAGTTATTATAAAGTGATTTAAAGAATCATAATATGAATAGAATTAACAAAACAAAAATATCTCAAATTTAGTTCAAATAAGTTTAAATAGTTTAGAATATCTTTTCAGATCAGATCCAAAGTTTGCCTGAATTTCAAACTAACGATTGAATTAAAAATCAATCAGAAATAATAGTATATCTTCTGATAATCGGTTATTTCTAACCATTTATTAGTTGCCTATTATTTATTTATTGATGAATTCACACGAATTCGAGTTTTGAATAAACTTCTAATTAAGATATTTTTGTATCTCATAATTACAGAACGACAATTCCCCTGCTTTTAATGAGGACAGGTATATATCGTTTAACAATTATTTTGTGACCTCTATTACTATCGAAATTATATACTTTTTTATGAATTCCTTGAATTTTTAGATATATTCTAGAGTTACCTGAGAGTATACCCCCGGGAACTACTTTCCCCTCTTTCTATCGGGTTAACGATTTAGATTCGGGCGCTAACGGAAAAATTATGGGTTATTATCTCAATACAACTCAAGAAGAATCACAAATATTTGCAATAAATAACATAACGGGAGTCATAACATTAATTTCTGCACTCGATTTTGAGACTAAGGATAAACACGAATTCGGTATAATAGCGGTCGACGGCGGGTCTCCGCCTAATATTGGAACGGCTACTGTTGTTGTCAATATCGCTAATATAAATGAGTTTTCACCCAAATTTGTTGGACTTCCCTATGAGTTCTTAGTTCAAGAAAAAGCATTTGAAGGAACGTCTGTCGGACAGATCAAAGCCATTGATGACGACGGAAATGCTATCAAATATACCATTTCTGGTGGCGATACTGATCTGTTTTATGTAGAGGAGGACTCGGGTCGCATATTCGTTCGAAAACCTTTGATATCCCGAACTCAATATACATTCATAGCCCGCGCAACAGATGATGGCGTTCCTCAAAACTTTAGTTTAGGAGTTCAGGTGATTGTGAGGGTCCGGGAGAGCAACGATTATCCTCCTGTGTTCACATCGAGTAATTATCACGGAGTGGTAGTGGAGAAGAAAGACAACGATAAAGTTGTCATTAAAGTGGAAGCGGTTGACAAAGACTTACAGAACAATACCGTAACCTATTCTCTGGTCGGAGGAAATGAAGACAATATATTCACGATTGACACTCAAAATGGAGAAATCAAAATCAATAATGGAATGGGTCCTAAAATTGATTATGACCTCAAAAAACAATACGCCCTTTTAGTTCAAGCGACTGACTCTCACCAGACATCCCTTTACGGACTAACTATGGTTGTGGTCGACGTTCAGGACACCAGTGAGTAGTCATTAAATTATTTTATAAAATGATTTCTAACAAATAGCCGTCCAATAGATGACCACCCTCCTGTCTTCACTAAAGCCGCTTATTCTGCAACACTTCATGAGAACCTTCCGTCCGGTCATTGCTTTTTGACAGTTGAGGCTAAATCGCGAGACTCTGTCGATAGTGTCAGTTATCTTCTCTCTAACAGTAAAGACCACAACGTTTTTGCTGTCAATAAAGTCAGTGGAGAGATATGTACTAAAAAAGTGTTGGACAGGGAGTCTAAGAACAAATATGAATTCACTGTATTAGCCACCGATGGAAAGTATGAGGCAATAGTTCCCGTCTCAGTTGAAGTAATTGACGAGAATGACAATCCTCCCCGTTTTGAACAGGACAGGTATCTCATATCCATTCCTTACGATTCAATACCGGGTAAGACATTAATAAATAAAGTATTTAATAGAAAAAATTGATTAATTGATTGTGATTTAAGGTCGAACTGTAGTCCAGGTCCAGGCATCAGATCCCGACAGTGCCAACAATGGGGACATTACTTATTGGATTAAGAATACTCACGGAATGTTTGAAATCGATGCCAAAACAGGATTAGTCAGACTCGTGGCAAACCTTCCGACAGATAAACAGAACACTACATTCGAGATGGAAGTGTTCGCACAGGACCACGGGGTCACCCCTAACATTGGCAAAGCTTTTCTAGTCGTTCGCGCGTCAAATACTCAAAACCATCCCCCAAAGTTTGATAGGTTTTCCTATTTTGTAAACGTCGAGGAAAATGTTACTGGAATTCCATTGACTCAAGTCTTAGCATCAGATCCCGATCCCGGAAAAGAAGGAAAAGTTGTGTACAGAATATTGAAATCTTCTCATCCGAATGCGTTCAGAATTGACAAAAACTCGGGAAGAATATCACTGGAATTACCGCTCGACTATGAAGTCGCTAAACATCACGAAATTGTTGTGGAGGCCAGGGATGAAGCAAAAGAACCTCAATTTTCCACTACTGTAGTTCAGGTCCACGTCAATGATGTGGTGAGTATTTGTTCAACTCTTCAGTAATTCAATTATAATTTTAATTATTTATTAAAATATCGTTTTGTTTAACAGAACGACAATTCACCCGAAGTGCTTTCAATGCCTCGCATTCTTCGAGTACCACAATCTGCGTCTCCTAATAGTGAAGTGATATATACTGTGCAATCCATCGACGCAGACAGTGATCGAAATGGTAATAATCAAGTGGTTTATTCATTTGAACCTCAGAGTCATTTTTTCGCAATAAATGCATTGACGGGACAGATATTCGCCACACAAAAACTCATTCCTATGACAGAAACACTGCGAGTGATCGCAACCGATAGGTCTCCTACTAATCCAATGTCCGGTTCCAGAGATTTAAGAATTGAAGTCTATAAAGATTCTATCGAAGAACCCACTCCTGTATTCACTTCAGTTCAGTATTTTGTTCAGAGCGACACATCTTTAGAACCGGGAGCGACAGTACTTACTCCAAGAGCTACCATTCCTAACGGCACTCCTGTTTGGTATAACATGACGAGTATAAATGGGGGCCCAAAGAAGTTCACTATCGACCACGACTCAGGAAGAATATTAACCACTCATAAGTTAGATCCGTCCGATTCCAGTAAAAATCAGAATATCTATCACTTTATAGTAACGGCTCATAACAGACGCGAACCTTTGTATTACTCGGAAGCAGGGGTTGTGATCAGACTCTTAGATATTAACATT
This sequence comes from Achipteria coleoptrata, assembly GCA_000988765.1. Lineage (NCBI taxonomy): Eukaryota > Metazoa > Arthropoda > Arachnida > Sarcoptiformes > Achipteriidae > Achipteria > Achipteria coleoptrata. The sequence continues at coordinate 26,062 of LBFM01006908.1, read as the reverse complement.
CGTTGTCCGAAATTCCCATTCAGTGAATATTATGCGTCGATAAAAGAGAACTCTCCTTCAGATTTGATTGTTTTACCGGATCTACTCATTGAAGATATCGAGAAATTTTCCGGACAGCGATTGTCGTATCAGATCACTGAAGATAATTCTAACGATAATTTCTATATTGATGTCCGAAATGGTGACAATATTCCGACTAATGTTTCACTTCGGGTGAAGAAACTGATAGATCGCGACTCAATGCCTAAGTTCTTGCAAGGAATCCATACTCTGGCCATAACTGCAAGTAATCAAAAATGTTCGGCGAATACCAGAGTAAAGATTTTCATTGAAGACGTCAATGACAACAATCCTGTCTTTAGTCAAACGGATTTTATTGTAGAATTGAAGGAAAACACCCAAATAGGACAAGTGGTCACTACTATTACTGCAACGGATAAGGACTCAGTAGACTCCGGAAGATTGAGATATCATGTGATTGAAGGAAATGATGACGAAGTCTTTGATTTGGAGGAAAAAACAGGAGTAATATCTGTTAAAATAGTTCCCGATCGGGAGAAATCACCGGCTTATGTGCTGCGCGTTGTGGCCATCGATGGAGCAAACAATACGGGATGGGCTAATGTCCACATTATTATTCTCGATGAAAATGATTGGACACCGACTTTCTTAAACGAAACATTTTTACTTAATGTAACCGAAGGGCCGACAAGTATTGGCACTCGAATGAGACTTCCAGTCGTTGATTACGACGACGGTATTAACAGACAAATGGAGGTCTATATCGTTGACGGAAACTCTAACGGAGAGTTTAGATTAGATGTGGACGAAGGCGGACCTCTTCTCACTATTGTCTCCGAGTTGGACCGTGAAAAGTATAACGTGAAAGAGGCTGCCCTCCACTTGTTGTTTGTCGCAGCAAAAGATAAGGGAACGCCTCCGCGATTGGGAAAAGCAATGGTTTGTTCGCTTTTTTAATATTTTATTATAAGTTTCTTAAATATTTATATTTATTGAAAGGTTGCGGTTGTCATACAAGACATCAACGACTCTCCGCCTAAGTTTGAGCGCGACTCTTATTACCAGTTCATATCAGAAGACGCTCCGGTAGGCATTATTGTCGCAGAACTTAAAGCTATTGATGCGGACTCTCCGGCCAATACTAATCTCGTTTACTCTTTTGCAAAAAATACTGGAAATGGTATTAAAATAATTGCCTTTTAATGAAATGATTTTTATTTTGTTAATTAATAATTAGTTCCGTTTGCTATCGACTCCCAAACGGGAATCGTTAATATCTCCCGACAATTGGATATCTCTGAGAATCAACAGTACGTCATAACAGTTGAAGCCTTTGACGGCCTCTGGAAGTCAACCGTAAGTTTAGTTTTAATGTCTTTAAAAAAGATATGAAATTAAATGATTAAAACCATATTTTTAGACGTCTTTGAATGTATTCGTGAGCGAAGCCGAAGAGAGAGATCCTCGTTTCGATCAATCAAACTATAGATTTGCTGTCATCGAAAATCAATCGGGAGTTCTGGTGGGACGGGTGGAACTCAAACCCAGAAAACACAGAATTAATGCTCTGATGAAATACACAATCGTTAACTCTGAGATGAGATCTATTTTCAACATAACTCAGGTATAAAATAATTACTCATTTGTTTATAAAATTTATGTCGATTTTAATCGATAGGACGGAGAGATTTATACCAAAAAAGGTTTGGATCGCGAAAAGAGAAGTAATTATGTATTTACTGTTAAGTTGGAAGAGCGCCGGCCCTCCACTAAAATTGTAAGAAAAATAATTTATTTTTAGTGTATTTTCGTTAAATTTGTTGTTTGAATAACAGAGTGTTAGTGAAGTAGTTATTGATGTGTTGGATATGAACGATGAGGTGCCGACATTCAATCAGATTTTTAGAGGAAATATCAAAGAGAACTCAGCGCCGGGAACTTCTGTCTCTATTTTGCCGCCAATCAGTGCCACAGATAAAGACGCGGGAAATAACTCAATGATTACATATTCTCTGACGGGAGAGGGCAGTGATATGTTCACAATTCTCGATTCGGGAACTGTTTTATTCACTCCTAAAGACCCGCAACAAGTTCTCGATCGCGAACAGAGGGCTAAATATGACCTTAAAGTAACTGCTATGGATAGGGGTAGCCTTAGCTCTACCACAGATTTGACTATTCTTATTGAAGATGAAAACGACAATCCACCTGTTTTCCAGCATGGTCCTCTTTTTGTATTACTCCCAGAAATAGCTCGACCCGGTTCTAAAGTAGTAGAAGTAAAGGCTACGGATGTCGATGAGAAGGGACCCAATTCTAAAATTCAATACTACATTACAAATGGGGGTAAAGGGGATATTCGTATCGACCGGTCCACGGGTGAGATATTTGTTGTGGGAGCTCTTCTGCCCGGCACTGTCTACTACCTCAATGTATCGGCCGTTGACGGCAATGGATTGGCCGCTAAGACTAATGTTAACGTCACTATTGTTGATGTGAGCCCTTCTCTCTTAACATTTATGGAATGATTACTAAAATTATAAATGATGTGCCGCACACTCACAGGTCAACAATCATAGGCCCACTTTTGACAACTCTCACTATCAGTTCAATGTTTTGGAAGGAAATTATACGACAAATAAATTAAAATTAGGAGTTCTTCGCGCCAGAGATGAAGACATTGGCAAAAATGGTGTCGTCGAGTATACTATTCTCAATAACGTAGCCGTCGGTCAGTCTTTATATTCACTTAAATTTTCTTATATTTATTTCAAAAGAAATCAAATGAAATGCACTTTAATTGAAGGACAGAATAACATTTTTGATTGATTTTTAATTCAATAATCGTTTTAAGGCTCAGTCTTTTAGTTTCAATGTCTTAGGGCTAGACTTTAATCGATATAAATAATATTATCACATCCTTGACATCACATCGGATTAATTTTCTTATTTTTTTTTGTTCTCCGATTCAAACCAATGGAATGAAGTTTTTTAACTCTTAAAGAGAATAATAGTTTTTATTAGAGAATAGAGTCATTCAACTCATTAATTATTCTTTCATTTAATACCAAAAGTATTGAATAATTTAATGATAAAAGTAGTCATCAATTGTTCCCATTCTTCCAATTTATTTTGTTTTTTATTATTCTTCAATATATCAGATGAATCACAAAAATGTTTCAGATTCTTGTATTGATAATTGTATTCATAAAAGACAACATTCAATCATAAATTCATGAATAGCTAAGAATATAAAATGTGGGGATCGATGACATTATTCCTTATAATAATATTGTATTAGATATGAAAAGCACTTAAAAAATGGATTTCCATTTACCATTCAGTGAGAAACAAATAGTTATTTGTCTTCACTTATAATAACAAAAGAATGTAATCGCCGTTAGATATACTTTTGCTTAGACTTCCGATTCAATACATTCTAAGCTAACATTCCTTTCCAGTTATTATTTGTTAGAATATAACAGAATGTCTGACATTGAGGTGAACTTTAATGTCTTGAATGATGCACTTAATAAGAAAGTGGGTCATTTCAATCCGTTATCCAATTTTGGACCTTTTTTATTTTCCCCGAAAAACAAGAAAATATAAATTTATGACCTCTTTTGAGATCAAAAAATTGTCACAACTTTTTGAATATCAAATTTTGCCTAAAAACTAATCAATTTTGTTGTTCTAAAATCAATAGATTTTCCCTTTTCTATTGATGTCCACACCGGAGAACTATTTGCTAAAGGATTCATAGATAGGGAACAGAGAGAGACTTATAATTTTGAAGTTACGGTAAGCCATCCATTCATAATCCATGATATTATTTAGACATTAATTTCTTTTTTTAACCAAATCTGAACACAAATGCCAGGCATTAGATTATGGAGAGCCACCCACTAATACCAGCACTGAAGTCAAAATAATTGTGGTCAGTATTATATAAATAATGTATTTCTTATTGATTTGATTATAACTGATATAAAAGTATTGTCTGAGAGATCATACAGAATATGATCTCCTTTTTTAAAAGCAAATCACAATTTTTTCAGTTGACTGTCGTTTCTATGAAAAAAGCATTGAATGGAAAACTTTTTTATTTATTAAAGAAGAAAAATTCTGCTCTTTTTTCATGGAATAAGTGATTCATTTAACATAATCTGAGTCTAAGAGACATTTGACTAAAAATAAAAGAGTAGTTTTGATAAAAATAAATCTTAAAAACTCTTTTAGTTTTCTTAGAAATCAAATGCATTTTATATCTCACTTCAAAATTATTAATTTTAAAAATAGATAAGAAATGACACAACAATTAATACTTTAGACAATATTTTGCTTAGATCATTAATCTAGATAATTAATGCCATGCCATGCTAATTTTGTTCACAATTTTTGTCATCTCTTATGAATTTTAAGAGGTTTTGGGTTTAAAGATTTTTTTGTTTTACTTAACGTTAAAAAATATTTTTGTTTCATTCAAACAGAATGATCGGAATGATGAGAGACCGCGCTTTTATACCGATCCTTACTTAGCACACGTACCAGAAAACTTAGATCCAGGCCATAAAGTTACACAAATTGTAGCGTTTGATCCCGATTTGGGTGAAAACGGACAGGTTTTCTATAAATTAGGTGAAGGACACGACAATAAGTTTTATATCGACGGAAAAGGTTTGGATTAAAATAAATGATTTTTAGAAACTAATCAATTGTTTACTTATCGATGGAAAGACGGAACAGTTTGGACGCTATCGACACTTGATTACGAGGAAAAGAATTTTTATAATATAACTGTTATCGCTTACGATAAGGGAAATCCAAGTCTGAGCTCAGTTGCAAAGTTATGGGTGACAGTGGCCGACACTTCGGATTCAGTACCAGATTTTGCAAAAGCCGTATATACTGTAGAAGTGGCAGAAAACGCAAAACCAGGCGATACTGTGTTCACAATGAATGCTGGAGAGGGACCCTTCAAATACACACTTATCAGTCAGTTATCAGTTTATTGATTCACACTTTTCTCTTATTTTTGATTCTTTACTTTTCTCTCAAATTGTTTCAAATATAATATAGATTCGGATGAAATCGAGACTTTTGCTATCGAACAGACCAATGGAAGAGTAAAACTGACCAAATCGTTGGATAGCGTTCACAGAAATCATTATAGACTTGTCGTTAAGGCAGAGGATGACAGCGATCCACCAAAATCTGATACAACAGAAGTGAGTTCAGACACTGTTTGTGTTACTTATCCACAAATAATACATTCTCTCTCTCTCTCTCTCTCTCTCTCTCTCTCTCTCAATGGAAATAAAATGTGAACATTAGTTACAATCATTTTATGTGTATTCTCTCGAAAAAAATCATTAATTAATGATAAATGGTTTTCAGAGATGATATCTAAGGCTTAAATATATCCAATCGTTTTGGGAATTATATTAGAATTATATTTTAAAATTCTTCGGTTATCTTAAGTTATTATTTTAAAAATTAATGTTTAAAACTATTTCTCAGAGCTTTTTTAAAAGGAAAAAAATCAATATTTAACTCATAAAACAAGACATTAAAGTTTAAAACTCTTGAATTATATAAAAATGATTTGCAAAAAACAGTAACACTATTATCATTACTTGAATGATAACTTCCTATAACTTTCTAAATGACACCACAAATATTTGACCCGATGATCGAGTTTCCAAGAATGATCAGCACACGATTTATCATTTTGAGACTTTACTCGAGTTATTTCTCTTTAACTGAATTCTGTTAAAGAATATTATTATATCCGAAATAAATGTCAAAATAGATGTGTAGACAACTATTTGACATTAAAATAGACATTCGTTTATATAAGACAAAGAAATTCGTTGATTCTTTGCTCGATATGTTTAGATAACTGTCACCAATGTTTATATCGATTGTCACAAAAATACATCGATTTGTTATATAGTTTTTTGGTTTTATCCAAAATTCATTATATTTTCTATTTTTCAAATTTTCTCTTTTGCTATACTATTGTATTAATGTTTAAACATTTCAATACATAACTGTTTAAGTCTTAGAGTTTATTCAAACGATTTAATAATAAATTTTATTTTTATGTCACCAAAAGAAACAAATTTAATGAGTCTTTTGAACCATTGAATAACCAATTAATCACAATATTTAACGATTTCACACGAATTTCTTAAAATTCAGAGATACTGTCAAAACATATCACGTTTTGTGTTTTTAATTCAAACAAATATTTGTTTTTCAGATTTTCAGACTTATAATTGATTTTTATTTCTTATTTTTTATGTTTGACTTAAAAAGAACTCATATTTGAGTTCATTTACCGAAACCATTGAAATGACTTCAATCAATCAAATTTTGTATTAAATTTGAATTTCTATTTCATTGATTCCATTCTTTTTTATTGTATTCAAGTTTTCTATTTATAAGAACTTTATTATAGAAGACATGCCTTTCTTATGTCAAGAAAATCATATTTCAAAATAAATGTATTCTTTTCTTTCAATACTTATCACTCAATTTCAGCACTTTTTTCGAATATACTTTTTTTACAAAACATTTAATATTAAATTCAATACTTTAAGGTCAATATAATAGTGGGCACCGGTCAAGGCGTCCGCCTATTTCCACAACGTGTCTATGAGGTGTCGGTAATGGAAAATCAATTGACTCCACTCCAGTTGATTGACTTGAATTCAACCGATGAAATAGCGCACAAACCCTCGCATTACAGTATTGTCGGCACAGATTATAGAGGTCAGTCACACAATTACATTAAACCCTTCATTTGTACCCTTCTTTGTATTCACAATTATTGATAATTTGTTGGGAACGCCCTTTCAAACCAATTACTGTCAATTTGGTAATCAATTTGTGAGTAATTAGTTATGATTTGAGTGTTCAATGAATCGAAATATTTTTGTTTTTCATTTTTTTGATAATTCATTCAAAAGATATAATTGAAAACTCGAAACATTCAATGATTTAATAGACTTACAATAATTGCATTGAAATTAAGCGTAATTTCGTTTCACATAAACTTTTTTGTCAAATCTATTTCACTCAAATTTATTCCTTTTTATTCAATCAAATATTTGCCTCAAGAAAGCGATTGGTTTAAGTTTTTTGTTTTGAGTCTATTTTTGAGAGTAGTTTTCCATTAAATTCTTAAAAAAGAGAATATCTTTTTTCCATTTCACTAAAAAAAATCCTCAAAAACACTGATTTTAATTTTAATTTAGTTTAGAATTATTTCTTATTTTATTTGAATTCAAATCCATCAGTCCTTTGGCTCATCCCTTGAAAAACATTGGATGCATTCAATTGATATCTTTGACGAGTGATAAAAATCACATCAAATAAATGATTTTGTTATTCAATGAACCAAAAAAATAAATATAATTTCATTTTAAAATCTCGACTTAAAATCTTGAGTTTAATCTAGATTTAATTGAAATAAACATGGACACTCACCCATTTATGGTGACTGAAATTTAATATCATGTCAAAATTTAAATTGGATTTTGACTTAAATCTCAACTTTTATATTTTATATCTAAACTCAAGAATTTAAAATTTAAAGTAAAATATCAATAGATTTAATCAACAAATTAAGTCATCATTTGATACAATTATTTAATTTGATTTTCTTTTCAATTAATATTTCAATTTTGAAAATCAAATCCAAAAATAGGTTTATTCAAAATTGACTCAGAATCTGGTCGTCTCGTTGTTATCCGAAGTCTGGATCGCGAGAAAAAAGATTTATATAATTTGAAAATAAAATCTGAAAATATAATTCATTCGCGAAGAGTGGGTCGCGATGTCAGCAATCATTTGTCAGATTCTAATTATCACTTGGCATTCGATGAAACGCTAGTTGTGGTAAATGTGCATGATGAAAACGATAACCCACCAGTTTTTGAGAATAGAGGTAAACCTATTGTGGCAGCCGTTCCTTTAGAAGCATCGTTTGGCTATCAAGTCGTTAAACTCACCGTAAGTTTAATCGATTTTTCCCCAAAAATCATACATTTTTATAACTATTGAATACGAAGGCAAAGGATGCAGATATAGGAGTGAACAGTGCGATCCGATACGAAATCCTTGCGAGAGGGGACGACGCCTCCTCCAAGTTTCATATCGATCCCATTTCTGGTGTCGTCCGATCAATGGTCACATTCACTCTCGACGGCGGAAAACTTTATGGCTTTGATGTTAAGGCAACCGATAGAGAGGGCAGTGAATCAGGAAATTCTGCCGTTACTAACATTTTTGTGAGTCTTTTTAAAAGTTATTTATTTATATTTCCAAATCTAAAACTATTACTCCTATAAAACGTATTAAAATAAAATCCAAATTTATTACAGATTTATGTATTGCCGGAAACAAAAATGATTTTATTTGTTTCGGACAAAGAACCCATTCTTGTCGAGAAGAAATCCCCAGAAATACTCAGTTATTTAACAAATATAACCGGATTTGAAGTAAAAATGGCTAAACTGGGACCGCATACTGAGGGAGATCTTCAAGAGAGCCACTCAACCGATATATTCTTATATGCAGTCAATCCGGAGACTAATGATATCGTAGACACCGAAACACTATTAGAGTAAATATTAGTCATAATATTGTATTAAAACAAACATTAATTTTGATTTTGTTTCGTTTGATAGCGTTTTCCGTCAAAATTCTCAGTCAATTGTAGAGAATTTAAGACACTTTAAGATAAGGCGAATTCAAGGGGTGACCGTTCAGGAAAAGATCAGTCAAATGGGCGCTACAGAAATTGCTATCATAGCTCTCTCATCCGTTATATTCCTGGGCACTGTTCTGGCCATTGCTCTGTTATGCTCTTCGTGCAAAGAAAGGTTAGTCTATACCTAACCTTATCTTTTAGACTTCAATAGAATTTATTGAATATTATTTGATTTTATTTATTATTATAATTATTACCCAAAACTATAAATATAATCATTTATTTTTAATAACAAACAAAGTGGAGATCATTGCCCTATAGATAAGAACTGATTGACATTCCATAACAAAAGAACTCATTAATCACATTCAGGGCTCCCATAAGAATACCTTTTTTGTGGACATTTGCAGGCATTTAATGCATGTTTTCATTAATATTCTTCTATATTCTAATCAATATTTTTTAGAGATTCTGATTCTTAATAATCAGATTAACTCTCGACGTATGAACCAATCGATTGACATTTTTTGTCCAAAATATTCTTTGAAATTCTAATGATTTTTGAAGTCATTTATTAAGTAATGTTTTCTGAATACTAATTCTAAACTTAATTAAATTGTCATTCATTTGATTAATTTTTCTCTTCTCACTCTCACTCTGATTAATGTCTAAGTAATGAATATCTGAAAAATGAAAGGATAATGAACTCAAATATTTGGTCATATATTTACAGAATTTTCAGTTCAATAGTTTTAATTCAATTTTATTATTATTTTTTTTCTCTCTATAAATAGAAAACTTCGTCAAAGACAACAGTCTTGGGAACAGCAGAGGCTTTACAGCACAAAAAATCCTCTGATGAGCAAAACTTTAGGAAATCCTTATGGAAATCGTGGAGTTCCAGCCGGTAACGGCCACACCAGTTCCACATATTCTACTGGTGATGGACTCGGGTATGAATTCTTATATTTTATTTTCTATTATTAAAATTTAAATTGAATTTTATGAATAGTAGTGAATATGTAGACAGTCTGGCGTCGTATAAACGGAACAGTACTCGACCGGGTAGTCGTTCAGTGATGAGCAAATCTAGACAACAAGTTCCTCCCGACGGCGCCTCTTCGCTCAACCCTCCTCGAAGTCCTCGATTTTCAGATCGCTATAAACATAGTCGAGAAAATCTAAGCGGAGGCGTAGGAGGTATAGGAGGTGTTACTACAGCTGTCGATTCCTCTCACGACTGGTACGACCCCAAAGATACGACCGGTTCTGTGTAAGTGGACATATGTTTACTGTTATTTAGTGATAGTCTGCGATATAATTATAGAAAAATTATAACAAAAAAAGTATTTCTGATATTAAGACTGAAAAGAATTCAAAAATGAATTGAATTTAAAGAAAAACACTAATTATTGAAAACTTAAAATAAATAACTTTTTCTCAATTTCTTAGTTTTTTTTATCAAAATAAATATTTTCTCAATTCCTTTCATTTGGGGTTTCATTCGGTTCTTTGACTTTGAATTTTATTTTTCATTTCTAAGTAAAAAGTCTTTGAAGTCTTTGAACGTAAATTCAATAATAAATATGAACTCACTTTTAATGTCATTCAAAGTCGATATCATTTTGAGCTAAACATTCATTGATGTGAATTCTAACTGTTATTACACGACATTAATTCAATGACCACTCCATTAAACTATTCGACATTTCAATCGTTGCGCAAAATATATTTATATAAATGAACAAGGTTAATCTATATAAAAACATTCTTAAAGCTTATTAACTTAATAATAATAAGTATTTTTTATACTATTTTCAGTCACTAAACCAAAAATTTAATTATATTTAGATCTGTTTTGATAAATGAATTTCTCAATAATTTAGAAAATATTATAAATTGTTTCGATAATTGATTGACTCATTTATAATCAGATTTAACTATTGATATATTATATGGAAGTAATGTATATAATATGGACTCACATCTGTTTATTTCGATATTTCATTCTATTAATCAATATTTTCTTATCTCAAAAGAAATACAGAAAATCATATTCTTCTCTATAAATACTTTTTTTTAATGAATTGAATTTTTGTGAGCAGAGGATCGGGTTTCTCGAGAGGATCGGGTCGTTCTGCCAGATCTGGATATAGCGGTACATCTTGGTCTTCTAGAAGGTCTAAGAACTCAGGCGAAAACATCAGTCCTGGAGCTCAGCTTTAGTTTTAATAATTTTTTGTTTTGTTTTTTGTTTTTGTTAAACGACTGAAGAGTTTTTTATTATTAAATTTGTTTAATATTTGTTTATAAATCTTAACCGAAGTTAAAGAGACTTTTAACGCAATCAATAACTTTAACTCTTAAAAGGATTAATACATTTATTTGGATTCAGTTGTGAAGGAAAAACAT
>LBFM01006907.1:10245-28172 GCA_000988765.1 Achipteria coleoptrata | reverse complement strand
TATTAAATTAACAAAAAATAAAACAAAAATCTCTAACGATTTTAAACCTATTTTTTGAATAATTACGAAAATTATCGGATATTTAATGGAAAACAGTTATTCTTATCATAAAAACAATTTATTCAATGCTTTCAATGCATCAGAAAATTTGGAGTAAACTCTGAAAGAAACGAATTTGTTTTTCTTGAAAATATTTATCAAAATTTATGAAATATGTTTGGAATTAGATCTAAGATTTAGATAAAGCCATTACATTGAGTCAAATGATTATTTTAGAGAAATAAGTTTTAATTTATGAATCTTTTAAATAAGAAAAATGGGTTTTATATAAATAATACCCTTTTATGAAAAAATGTATATAAATTGTGTGTAATTTTGAATATAAATGGTTTAAAATACAGTATTTCATGGATAGGAAACAAAGTTATAAATTATTTTTAATTTTTTGTATAATTAATTATATGAAAACATTTGTGAATTTAAAAATTTATTATTCGTTTCCTTCAAATAAAATCTCGAGTATTTCATTGAGTTTCTGATATTTAGCTCCAGTTTTTTAAAGCCTTTGTCTCATTATTTTTAATATAATTCATTTGAATCCGTTATTAACATAAACTTATCGTTAGGCCTATTATTAGACGGAATTCCAAAGTGAAGTGTTTTGTGATAAAATTTTAATAATAAGACTTTTGAAAAAAGTAGAGAACAGGGAATTAAAATTTAATGCCATTAAAACTACGCAAAGAATTTGTTGAGAATTTTTTTCGGATTCTTCTCTCACTTTTGAAAAGTGAAAAAATGACTATTTTTTGTAATTAGTTGACGAAAGAGATAATTATAATTATAATTGTCTCCAATTTGTAATCGGATGCCCAAAATTTTAGAGTTAAATGAATTAATAAAAATCCATTACTATATCATTATATGAGTATTGTTTGGTATAATAATTAAATGAATTGCATTCAAAACAATACAATATATTAGTTATGCACTGTTTATCTGATGTAATATTTCAATCATTTGTGTCAAAAATAATGTGTTAGCAAATAGGGAAGTATTATATTGGCATCAGTTCACTGCAATTCAACACAAAAATTGATTTATTTTAAGAGAATATTAGTAAACATAATAATATTTTGTTACGATTTTCGACCGCAACAACAAAAATATTCATGAGATTCAGTAAATGTTTTATTTATTCACTGAATCCAAGTTATAGTCAGTTAAAGTGAGTTCCGTTCCGTCCATATGACAAAAATGAGTTTCTCTCTAAACATATTAATTTAAGATCAGCTCATTTTATATATTTGTATTTTGAAAACCAGTTCCACCAAAATCTCTGACAATTAATGGTTCGAAATCATTTGATGGCCACAATCCAAGCTATTCCTCTGGATCTCATTTATCCAATATTTTTATAGCAGAGGCTAAAGAAGGAGAGAAAATAGTATTGATTTGTTCGGCTTCTCATTCAAAACCTCCGCCAAAATTAAAATGGTTTCGAAAAAACACAGAATTATTGTCCGGTAAAAATAGATTAGACTTAAAAACAGAATAAACTATAAATAAATTTCTGTTAGACTAAGAAATTTTGATCTGTTTTCAGAGGCGGCCAAGACTTCTGTTAACAAATCAGTGGTCAATAACAGACATATTCTGTACACAATCGACAGTTTTCTCACACTTTACCCTAAATCTGAAGAAGAATATAAATGTGTTGCCGAACATCCGGGTCTGTCAAAACCATTGAGAGCTACTGTATTAATAAATATATTTAAGGCGCCCAATACTCCGGTCATTGAGGGATATAAAGACGGAGATATAGTTAATTTTCAAGAAAAACTAACGCTTAAGTGCAGTTCGTCCAATGGTTATCCGCCCCCCAGTGTTATTTGGCTGAGGAATGGACTCGAAGTGGATCGCAGTTATATCGTAGGAAATAGAAATGAAGTGATTAACACTTTGACTCTTGTCGTGACCGCAGCCGAAAACTTGGCTCAGTATACATGTCAGGCATCGAATCTCTTGACTCCCATCCCATTAACACAAACTGTAACACTCAGTGTCTTATGTGAGCAGATATTCCATTAACGCATTCATAAACTTATATTAATATTTCTCTTTTTTTGCTTATTCTTCAGTTCTTCCGACGAAAATATCAATTGAAGGTCCAAATGAAGTGCCATTACTCGAACCCAAAGGTATTAATAAATATTTGTTTGTTTCAAATAATTTAATTTTTCAACAAATATTGAAAATAATATTAGAGAAGAGTTTAATTGTGAGACAAACATAAAACTTAAGACTTATCTTTGAATCGATATTTTTTTGTTTGTTTATCAGACAATCGATTAAAATATTATTTACTTTGAATGATAGGGACAGTCATTAATTTGAAGTGTACGGCATATCCTGCATCTCCGCCACCGTTCGAAACCAAATTAAAGTGGTTTTTGGATGGAATTGAGATCACATCAGGTGATGAACACATGGAAGTAATCAGGAAAGACAGGACCACTTGGATTGCTATCTCTAATCTAACGTTCACTTTAACTCAAAGAGAACCCAATACTAAAACATTTAAGTGCACAGGTATTATATTTGATTAATTTTATATCCAATTTAATTATTAAAATTGAATTTTGATTTTTAAATAATTAATTTTTCAAATAATGAAAAAATATAAGCATTTAAATAATTATTAAGTTTAGACAAAATGCCAGAAATATTCACACATTTTATTTAGAGAATAATTATTTATTTGATAGCATTTAATGAATTTTCAGATAAAATACAAAAATATCTATTTATTTGTTGATTAAAACTAGTAACTCTTAAAGTTTGTTCCCTGGTGAGTTCAAACATGAGCACACTATTAGTTTTGATGAGTTTTATTTTTGTTGCTTCAAAACTATATCAATGTTTTGAACCGAATTTTATTCATTTTGGGGTCAAATGAGAGACAAAATCAAAGATACTGTTAATTGAAGACTCATTTCTAATAATCAAATTTCATTAAAACAAGAGTTGATTAAACGATAATCGATTAAAACTAATTTCGTTTAAACACTACTTTCAAGGATATACTTCTGCACTGAAAGAGGAGAGCGTATCAGCTATTCATAAAGTGAGCCTAATATGTAAGTAAAGTGAGTTTTACAGTGCAATGAAGAGTCAATGTTATGCTGTGCTGCTCTGCGAGCTTTCTGTTACAGTTGTGTTTGAGTTGTTTATATAGTATAGTATTGTATATGAAATAAACTAATAGAAAGTATGAGTGAATGTATGAATGAGTGCTTCCATTCAATGTTTAGAATAGTATTGTATTCGAAAAAAGTGATAACTTTTCCGTTGCTTTGCATTGAAAGCAGATATGATTTATGGCTTACTTTAATACAAACATTGGTTCTGCAGACGCACCGGATTTTCCAACTCTTTTGGGAATCAAAGATTCGTTGGTTTCAGTAGTGGCTGGAAATATAGTCAAATGCAAATGTGTGAGCTTTTCGGGGAATCCACGGCCAGAGTTGGTTTGGCTCAACGCAGACAGTCGTGAAGTATGTTTGCCTTTAATATCAAACATTTCTATGCGAACCACACTCTGTCTGAAGTGATTAATTGCTTTGATGTGCATTAGATTAGCGCCATCTCATCGCTCTCAGGAAGTGGTGTCTCCTCCGAACTGGTGATTAGACCCGAACCTAAAGATAATGGCCAGACATTCAAGTGTCGTGTACTGCACCCGGCATTGGAAGTGCCCCACGAAATATCATTCAAACTAATCGTTTATTGTGAGTCTGTTTTCTAATAACTCTGTTTCTCATAATTATTATTGAGATTTATTGAGTCTATTATTTATTGCTACAAAAATTTATTGTTTCTCATAAGATCTATGACTCAAATAACGAACTCTGAGTACTAGTGGTTCGTTGTTTGCATAGCAATGATGACCCACTACTGAAGATATCGATTTGTTGATCCAGTCGTTAGATTGAGTTTTATTCTTCTATCAGTTGTCGCGAAACACCATTTAAAAGGAGAGACAGACAATAGATTTGTCTTAAATTGTGAAATGAGATCATTGGAGACAAGTCTTGCAATTTATTTAATCTAAACAAAGAATTAGTACTTTTTGTTGAGAAAAGTCAGTCAAGTGTCGGAACAACCCTCTCATGTATACCTGCTGTTCAAATGAGGGCTATAATATGTCCAAATGAGGAACTGATGGATACACCAGTGCTGTGCAATATATCGACTTTATTGATGCCAACGACCAGTATTTTTATTGTGATTTCTTTTTCTATTCTTTGGCACTGTATGTATGGCACTGAGAGGTGATATGAAAACCTTATCGACTTAAATGATTAATGGTATGGCAGGGCTGACACTCGGAAGCAGTTATGATAAAAAAGAGAGTACATAGAAATACACGCAATCGCTTGCCTTTGGCTTCAATTTTTATGCATCACTTAGTGATAGACACCATCCATAGATTCCTTTGATTTTGATCCACAGCCAGACAATAGTTTTCTGATAAATAAACTCTTATTTAACACACTTTTCTAACCATTAGATCCACCAAAACATGTCTTCATTGTGTTTCCACCATTTATTAAAGCAAATGATAGGGTGAGTACTTATTTTCTAACTCTTTATTTTTATTTATAACTTTAGTTTTAGTTTTTCTGCGCTTTTAGTCACTATTTTAATGAATGATTCAAAAAACAAAATTATATATAAACTCAAGTAATTTGAAAAATATGTTAAAACATTAAATAAGTTTTAATTTTCAACTTAAGAATTACAGACAAATAAACTGTTTGTTAAATAAGTTATACAGGAATTTATGAATAAAATTGAATTTATTTAAGTTGTCATAAATATTAAACACATTTGTGTTACTAAATCTAAAGGGATTTACTAAAGGGATCGATATTCGTATGCATTCGAGTTTAACATTATATGCATTACATGAGTATTGAGAATATCTTGATTTAAGAGTGTATACCTAATAACAAATGCAATCGTCATCCCATCACCACTAATGAAGTCAACTTTCGGACAATATATCCGACTATTATTATAATGATTGTGGATATACTCTGTTTACGATCTGAACCCAAACTTTTCTCCTTCTGTTTGAATGTTTTTTTCCGATTCCTTGCTTTTAATCTTAATCACTGAATAAAACGATGCTTTCCTCTTATAAGGGACAGACATAAATAGGACGAACATTTTGTATAGAAAGTTGTCGACTGTTGGTTGAGAACCCATTCCTGACATGAACTCAATTCTGTTTGTTTAGCATTAGTGGAGACATATATTCTTTGATGATATCTTAATGATTACATCCAATACATGTCAGCATAAGTTATAGTTAATGTTTTGTCTCTTTTCAATGACTGAATCACTCATTGTTTTAATCATTAAACCGATCGGCGAAACATATAAACCGTTTAATTTTTACACATTTTATTTGACCATTAAATTGATATTACATTTAATTATTTTATTCACGAAAAAGGTTAAAATAGAGTGTCAAACGAGTGCTAGTAATCCCGGAGCTATGATTACACTATTGAAAAATGGTAAGAATCTGACGGATCAGTCATCGCAATCAGAATCAGTTGATAGCAAGAGTCAGGACAAGTCTTTGGCCAAAATAACAAAAGCTTTTGCAACGATTGTAGCCTCAGTTGAAGATAATGAAAGTGTTATAACATGTTTAGCAACAAATCCTGTCGTATCTGAAGGTGAGATCAGTTTTTGTTTGTTCTTCAGGTCTTTATATTAAATGCTTATAAAGAGATAAAACTCTTGGACTCAATATTATATTCAATGATATTCTGTTTCCTCTTTTCTCTCATTTGGTCTCAATTTGTGTAATGAAGGAGTAGTGGTCCGAACGGATGAAGTACTGACTGTCAATTGTAAGTACTCTAATCAACTACTTGTGCTATAAAAGGCTAACTCATATCGATTTTAAGCGAAAACTTTTTATTATAATATTATATAAAATATATATTCGACTCATTTTTATGGTTTCAAATATTAAGTTAAGCCTCAATTCGAGTCATTGGAGGCACACCTGGAGCTCAATGAATTTGAGAACAAAGTGGTCAATCTCTCCGCAAAAGCAAATCCTTCAGTCGATAGATATCAATGGAAACGCGTTAAGAAGTCTGTATGGAAAGGCGGCCACATTGGGCGCAATGATCTCATCTCTTTATCGTCGGATAGATCTGAAGAATGGGAAGACCTCACAACCAAGAGCTCAATGCGAGTAAAGGGATCAGTGCTTTATATAAGTAATGTATCGCGAACTGACTCCGGATTATATGTTTGCAACGCTTCCAACAAAATCGGAGACTCCACTGCTTTCCTGCATTTGAATGTGTTTTGTAAGTAATTCGAGAAATAAATTACTTTTCCTTCACTTTTAGTTCTTATGTCGAGAAAAAACAGAGTTTATCCTCAAATTTCATATTTAAATGCAGATCCGGCTGCTATTGTCAGCCTTAAAATTGTGACACAACATGACAGGGCTGTACCTCATGAAGGAGACTCTTATTTTCAATTACACTGTAAAGTGGACTCAAATCCAATGGCAAAAATCAAATGGAAAAAAGAAGATAAAACTCAAACCAATGATAATATCGATTGGTTCAGAGCTAAGCTTCAAGAAGAGACCCAAAACTTTATGCAGCGCTACGTCTATCAGATCTCTGTTCTAAATATTTACAATATTTCCCGAACTGATGCCGGTCTCTATACTTGTTATACATTAGGACAGAGTCAACAAATTTCAGTTAACGTCAAGTTTAGGCCAAAAATAGTGAGAAATAATTTAAAAATAGCGGCAGATATTGAGGAAAATGAGATAAGATTTGTTTGTTTAGCTAATGCTTATCCTTATGTCCACTTCAATTGGACATCAAATTCCGGAGACATTGTCTCTAATAATCACAAGTATGTCATAATAGAAGACAGTTTAGAAGACATTCCTAATCACTTTAAAAGTGAATTAATTGTAAATAAATTAAATCCAATGGATTTCAAATCATATAAATGTGTGGCTTATAATGATTTGGGAAGCGATGATGTGCTCTTCGTATTGGTTAAGAAAAGTGAGACTAATATTACTCTTTTTTTTATTACTAGCAGTTCCTATGTCTCAGCAAATTATCAAATAAAGAAAATATGTTTTTTTCTCCGTATATTTTTCTCTTTTTTGTCATTTGTTTGACTCTTTTTTTTGTAAATAACATAATCTTATGATTTATTGTATTATAGATTTTCCCGAATCGCCAACAAATTTGCGAACAATAAATGTCAGCCAAAATTCCGTTTTGATTGCTTGGAATCCAGGCTTCGATTCGGGTTATGAACAAAGTTTTCGGATCAGATATTGGAAAGTAATTTCAAAACAAGCAAACGTTGAACCCTCTCCTCAATACAAATACGTTATTGCGAACAATACCTCAAATGAAGTTTTGATAACAAACTTAGAGTCGGACACTGAATATCAATTCAGTATATCTTCTCGTAATAGACTGGGAGAGAGTCTAATGAGCAGAGAGTTTCTAAGCGTTAAAACTCTGACAAATACTTCCAAAAGAAAATTAGAGACAGTGTTTGCGTCGGCAGACGAACAGAAACTCGGATATAATAATCAGATGATAAGCGAACAAATGATTGAACTCTCGGCCATTGCTTCTGTTTGTCTGCTATTTTTGTTCACTTTGTCTTCAGTTGTGATTTGTTGTTATAGAAAGCGAAGGACAGCACAAGTGATTCAAAAGAACTGCAATTCACAAAATTCAAAAGATATTTCTTCAGCTAATAGTGCGACAGAAGACCGTCCGTTCTGTATATCTGCGTCGACAACACTGGAGAGCGGCTGTAATTTTGTTGATACAACTCTGTTAGAACAGCACCAGAACATAGATAAGTGCCTTTATGTTACAAAAAAAGGTAATTTATTGTCCAATTCTTTTCAAACTATTGATTTTGAAAAACTGAAAACACTTATAAACTTTGTTACAAACATTTGTTGTTTTGATTCAATTTTTCAGATTCTTTTGATGGCTTTGATATCAACAAAGTTTCACAAAATTTTCTTTATAAAAGTCAACCGGATATTATCATAATCAATCAGGTAATCTATAATCCCTTCTCATTTTATTAGTTATTTTATTTTATTTAATTATAAATCTTTAGGAAAAGCAGAGAATTTAACTTTCAATGAAAAATATTATATTAAAAAGCATTGAAATTTAAAATTCATTGTGAAGTTTCTAATGGAATAAATTTGTGATAACATTCACTTTGAATTTTGACACTTTTTGTGTGTATTAGATAACCAAATGGTTAAGGCATTGAACTATCGATCGATAATTTTAAGACTAGAGTTTAGATCCAATTTTTTGGATTTAATGTAATTAAGAAAATCATTGAATTCGTCGGTTGTTTAATGTGAGTGAAGTAAACGATAAATTTTTTTCAATCACATGATATTTTAAATTATAGTCAAAATCACAAACATTAGAGGTTTTATTTCATTTAATTCTTATGTGAAGAAAAAGGAAAGCCTATCATTTCACTTCATTCACGCTATTATTCTGTTGATAGCAATGGAATTCAATATTAACATCAATTTTGCGACTGAAAAGTGTTTTATTGATCCATAATATTCTGGTTTCCGTCAAATCCAATATAAGATAACTTCATATCGTTTTTCTGTCACTAAATGATTGTCACTTTTCTTATATAAATTTTCAATTTTATTCTAATTTGTGTCTCAAAGACTATGCGTTAAACTCAACCTTTATTTCAAATAATAAATAATTAATTTTTTCTGTTATTTGAGAGATTGGAGTCTTATATCTGTCGCACAAATTCAATGACTAATACTGTCTTCTGGACTAACCCTCAGTAAATAAGACAATTTTAGTTTGAGCTCAAGAAATAAAAGGGATTATAATTTTAGCATTTCATGTGTCAAATGGCTCGGAATGAGTCGAAGCCACAGGAATTTACTTTTGATTACGTTATTAACTTTTTCTGAAGAATTTTCTGATGATTTTTATTTCTTTGTTTTTAAGAGAAAACATTAATTTAATTGAAAGTCGCGATAATAAACCACTCAATGAACCAGAAATTCATTGATGAAAGTGTTTTCAACAGAAATCGCATTCAATGAATAAATTGGATTAAATAAAAGTTTGAAATTATTCCCAAATAATTCTGATTATTATTTAAATTTTTATTTATTTTATCATTAGTTTATTGAATTGGAAGCAAAATATAAACTCTTATATCAAATCAAATAATTTGACTAAAAGGGTATGAATTCTAGTTTTTTCATACAATAATAGTTTTGAATATAAATCGATTTATATTTATTTCTGTGAACTATAAATTGCGACAAATGGTAATCTCTTATACTTTTATCTTATAGTCAATAGATATAAATCAAGTCTAAAATATTTTCTCTTAAATTCACTGATAAAAAACCTTTTCTCTGGAAAATAAGAGAATTGAATGCATTTTTTGCTCATTTTTTGTTTGTTGTTGAATAAGAAATCAAGTTTGAGATAATAAATTGGTTGATATTATATAAAATCTAAACAATTTGAGTTAAACTCTTCTAAAGATAGACTTTTTGTTGAATAACTTCAAAGATTTTCAAACTTTTGTATTAAATAAAATCAGTGAAAATAGAAATAAAAGTAAATTAGTATTAAGAGAAATATCCATTTAGTTCTTTATTGTGTATATAAGCCAAGAGATCATTATTTGGAAGACTGTCATCAAATCGATTGGAATAACATTGAGATCATTAAAAAATCTGAGAAAAGGAGTCATAGAAATAAAATCTAATCTCTTTATAGAGAATTCTTTAAATATTATTATTGATATTCTCTGAGCAAAAAATTTAGTGACTTTCGGAACAAAACTATGATTCAGAAGAACTGAACAATAGTTGCTTGACTTCAGTCTCCCTTCCAATCGATAAGTTTGGCCTTTTATTATAGACTGCAGTAGTTTTTTTGCACTCCAGTCCAACACCAGTTCTGTTAGTGTATGCGTTATTCCCTGTTTTTCATTAGTTTTCATCAAAATTATTATACTTATAATATGATTATCATTATCTCAATGATTATCTCTATTTTTATTACAAAATGAATACTAAGGAACGCATTATTTTTCATTTTTTATCACATTTTCTAATTATTAATTATTAAAAATCACAGCTTAAGTATTAGTGCATTAAATTTGTTTCCTCTCAAATAAAAATATCGATCCAAATATAATTCAAAGACAAACTTCAATACCAGAAAAATAAGAGTTTTGTTCCTCTGATGACATGAGTTAATAGTCATTACATGAATTGAAAATTTCAATTATTCTTCAAAAATGGACAGAATATTCTCTATTTTGATAAAAATAAAAAATAAATTATTAGTCATTTAATTTTAGTTTATTAAAAAAAACAATTTAAAAGACTGTTGACTCTAAATATATATTTTTTTGAAATTGGATTTTGATTTGTGGCACATGTTTTAGTGAATGCAAAATTGAATCCATAGAATGTGATTGAAGTGAACTCTACTTTAAACCAAATTCTTTATGCATTAGAAATATATTAAATTTCTTCGTCTGAAAAAAATTTGCATAAAAAATGTTCGTCGGATCATATATTCAAAGGCAGTCCTTTTTTCACTAATATTATTCATAAAAAGAAATATATTTTATTTAAGTCAACGTTTATATTGTTTTCTCAGATTTCAACTCAAAAACACCCAAAAGAGCTGTTTTAAGACCTAATTTAATCTAAATTTCTTTGATTTTTTCTGTTATATGTATTTATTTCAGATTTCTTTAGAATTTTTCAATAATGAAAAGGTTTTAAATGAGTTAATTCTCTAAATATAAACTCTTTAAGAAATTTATTTCTTGGAATAACATTTTCAATGCATTTTCCATTCATTTTGCGTTCCTTTAATGTTCTCTTTTATATTCTACAAAAAGTAATCTTGATAATTTTTTGATTTATTAAATTAAGTAAAAATTGTATTTAAGATTAATTAGCAAGTGTAATATAAATTTTTATTAAATTCAATGATTATTTTTTCATTAGTATAACACATTAGGGTTAATATAATAAGTGTTCATGGTATAATTTAGTGACAAATTACTTCATTCAATGACATAAAACAATTAAGATAATCATCAAAACTTGTAATTCACTAATAATTAATTAATGAAATTTTTGTTAACCCTTAAGATATTAAAAGTGATTCAAAATAGTTATCATTAATGCAATTATTTGTAAAACAATTATTGATTTTTTTATAAACTTTACCATAAATTTGCTTTTGACTGAACTCATATCAGATTTATCAAAATGTCTGGTCTTTGCAATTATTAATATTAAATAATTTGATGAATGGCTGTGTTATAGCACTGACACAAAACAAAAATCATGAATTTATTACCAAATATATGATTAAAAAGCAGAAACACTATTCCTATTAAGGAATATAAAATTCTCTTCGTTTTCAATATTTTAAATATTGAATAAACGATTCGTATCTATAAATCAATTGAATAAATGATTTATCGATAAGAATCTCATTATCTTATAGTTCACTCATAGACTATACATTTATATTGAATTATTGTTAGGATATGTTTATTGAGTGACCCACAAACACAACAAAAAACATTTCCAATGAATCAGTTAAGTATTGGGTCAAATGTCAATATCATTATGCAATATATTCATGATTTGATTGAGTCCTCTATCAATTAATCTTGCTTAAGTTTTGCTATTATTGATTGAATAAATAGATAATTAATTAATTAATTGCATTAATAGACATCATATCCACAATCGGACGAACAATGCCTTGAAATCCATCAAACATTTAATGACAACGAATTTAATTTGAATGAACTAAATATCGATTCAAACGTGGAGTGCAATGATTACAATCAACAAACGCAGCAAAAAATTAAAAGGGTATCTCTCATACAACCAGTGCTCAGTCCCTATCAATTGACAACTTTGAGTGAAGAGGAAGAGATCTTATGAGAGATCTATTATTTAAATGTTTTTTGTGTGAAATGGTGTGCTTTGGATTAGAATCCTTAAAACAATTATCAAAGACTTTAATGTTTTGCCATTTATTCCGATATCTGACTCATCTTTTTTTCAAATGAGTCAACATTTTTATAAAAATTGATTGATTTCGACAAAATCTTTTGATTTCAATTTTATATAATAATAAATAATAAGTTATACATTAAAATGAGAGCATTAAAAGCAGTGATATTTTATGTGGTCTTCTATTTTGAATCCCAAATTAAATGATTAAATGATACCAAACTGAGGTCTGACTGATCACATAATTACCTCTTTTCAAATGATTAACATAACTATCGATACAATCACTTGAATTACGGTTTGAATGACTTATTAATTCTTAAATTTGTAGTACTTTTTAAAAATTTGAATCAAATTAATGGCAGATATGATTGAAATTAAGTGGATATGTCTGACCACAACTGCCATTGGAATCGATTGATAAGCAAAGAAGCACTTAATATGGGATTCACAGACTCTAAGGGATGACAAAATGGTGCACAGATTTGTAACTAATCTAAGAAAACGATAAATAGTTATAAATTTATTTTATAAATCATTGTTTGTTTTGTTTTTTTAATTGTTTGTTTAATTTGTGAATTAATTTATAAATTAATTTGTAATTTATTTGTATTTTTGACTTATAATTGAAAATAAAAGTATTATTTTATTACAAAACAAAGTGTTTTATTTTTTACAACTTTATAATTTTGAAGTTTTGCCGTTGATCTTGATAACTTCAATAATTGTACTCAACTTAAAACAGATTGACTCATATTTTGTAATTTTTGTTTTGTTTAAATTACAATTGATTTTGTGAATAATTTAAGAAAAAATTAATTAAATGTTTTAATTTAATTGAAAAGTTTCTAATTCTTAGTCTATTGAATTGGTGTGCGATTAATATCAGTCAAATTGGGTTTACATTTGAATTCACAGCGAAATTAATGTAAGTTTTAATCCAAAATTCAAATATTTAACAAAAAATTAGATTCAAATAAAGTAAAACTTATTTATTATTTTATTTGATCCATAAAAAAGTTAATAAAAATTTGATTAATTATTAAAATAAATGACAAATGAATGTCTAATTCTTATTAAATCAAATGTTCTTTTCCTGAATTAATATACGAGTCATTAGTATTGTGTTATATTTTATGCCAATATTTCATAAGAAAATGTGATTTCTGTATGAGTTGTCCCGCATTTCATTGAATCAAAATTAGAATTAATGTTACGCCAAATCCCAAATAAAAAATAGTTTTTTGGCCCAAATGTCACATTTTTCAAAAGTCAACTCATAGTCAATGAAACAGTTATTCGACATAAAAACACATCCCTTTTGATGCTTTCATTTCTAAAGACTTATCTATCATTACTTAAGAATCGGAAGGAATATAAACAAAATGTGTGTCCGTCCATCTCTTTTCTAAGTCCTAACAAAAGGTCTTAACAAAAAAGTTGTTTGCAATCTTGAATTTAAGCTAATAAATGATATTTAGTGCTAATCGATCACAAGTTTCCAGATTTTGATTTAATGATTTTCGATTTACACAATCAAAAGCACTCTATGAATGGAAAGCACTCACTATTGTAGTGTCTATTAATTAATTTTGTCGAAAAATAAACTCAAAACAAAATCTCCTTAATATTGAACACAAATTGAAGGCATGTTTTGTAGAGCAGAAAATTTTGCAAAAATTGTTTATAAAAATTACTAGAAATGGTTGATATGATCCTAATTAAGGAATATATTTAAAATAAGATTATTTACAATTTAATATTTAGAACATTAATCATATCTGAAACTCATTTATGTTAGCATTCATTTCTGATTAGTATCTATTCAGTAGAAATGATCACAAATCAAAAGGTCTGACATTGAGATCATCAGCTCTTTTAGAAAAATAATTAATTGAAAATTTTGACAAAAATAATATTTAAGCAAAACATTAGAGAAAAGTAACGATTGATTAAAATCTAAGAAAAAATATAAGACGAAGAAAATATGAAACCAAATACTATATAAAATATGTCACTAAATAGGAGTTGTGATCCTCTATGAAGAGATGGGTTTATTCATGTATGAAATAGCCTTAAAAAGTGGCACATCATTAGCCGAATGTCAAAATCGATTACCGATAGCTAACAATGAAAATATTTTACCCAAAAATATTGAATTTTTTCAACTTAATTCTCAAACAAAATTAGGTTTGAGTTCATTTTTTTGAATAACAAATGAAAGTCGATAACTGACTAAATAAAGAATTTATAGTTTGATATATTACTGAAACAAATGCTGTGATTTGTGTGTTTCGTAAATCTATTACATAAAATTTGAGTCAATTCAATGCTATCAAACAAATTCTGTTATATATTTTGAAAAATGGTTTCCTCTTTTTTAAAGAATTTCTATTTGTTTTCTATTCATAAGAGTTTTGTCGAGTGATACCAAAATCGCGATTTTCCTTAATTTCATTTTGTTTGGGTTTTTGGCTTTTTTCGTATTTTTACATTTTATCGGAATGTTTCAGAAAAACTCTCTCAAAAGACACTCTCTTTTATGACAAAAATGAAAAATTCCCTCCACTTCTGAAAAAAGGAAAGCATTTTTATGAAATAAAATATTCGGTTTACACACATTTCATACTTTTTCTTATAGTCGTGCATAATATGAATGATATTCTATATGTTTATTCGGTTTATTTTTTCAACGTTTTTTTAAAACCTTTTTTCTATTCATTTGTGTGGTGTATACCCTTCCAGTGCAATGATCGCAGTTATGTGCGGTATTTGTGTACTTCTATATTCAAATTATTCGTAACATATCTCACATCATATCTACTTATTATAATAAGAGTTGAATAACTTGTAAGTCTCACAATACTAGTCTTCTTTCTGGAGGCCATCCAATTCGGTTTTGTTTATACAGAATAGAGTTGACTGAAAAAAAGAGATGAAATGCTTATCAGAATTCATTTTTTCAATATATGAATGCAGTTATCCTTTTAATGCACTTTTGCATCAAACATGACTCTAGTTCTCAGTCCGTCTAAAGACAAAAATATGGAATAATTCTCTAAAGAAAACAATATTTTAATGCGGTTTTTATATAACGTTCTCAATATTATAAGTTGAGCATGGACAAATAGTAAATCAATAAGTTTATATCTTCAATACTATTGAATTTAAATGAATAAATTTTGTGAATAATAGAAGTGTATATATTATTTTGAAAGGATTGGCATTTCTTTAAATGAATAAAATATTAATAAATCTTTAAGTTTTGTTTCGATTTAATATAAATTCTTTGATGACAACCAGTTTTACCCATTTTTCTGAGATAAAATGTTTTTTTATATTTTTGAAAATCTTTTATGAAATATATATGTTTTGATGAAAATCCTTAAAAGAGATAAAATAAGTGACGATTTATTTGCATTTTTCCTTAAACTTGAAATTAATATTTTCACTGAATATTTGTTTAATGAGATAATAATTTAAAATAAATTAATCAGTGATTGAGACTTATGAGCAGTGCTTTAAAAATGTGAACAAAATGAATGTTTCGTAAGAGAATGCATAACCAATTTGATCACACCTTAGAATTAGCCCATATTCTCGATTACATTCTCAATGGATTACTTCCCAGAACTAAAATTATTGTGAATAACCTTGAATTAAAAGTGACGCCCAGAAGAAGTTGTTTGAAATTTTAAAATATTTTTTTATTACATTTAATATTAGTCACAACAGACATACCAACCCTTCATTCGTAAAATATATGTTTAATTGCCAATAAAAAAGTGCAAAACGACTAATGAAATGTAAATTAATGTGATATGAGTTTTAAAAACTACTCAAATGGAGTCGAAAAGAGAAAAAAAGAATTATAAGAAACACATTTTATTAGCAATATTTGGAAACCAGAAATATTTTGTATGCAAAACCTTAAATAGATTGAAGACATACCCATTGATTTGAATAATTTTTGTGAACACTTCTCCCACTTTTTCCACTAGAAATTGAATTTTTATAATGTATTCCGTATTCATTAACATTAGTGTCAAACCATTCTTTTGCTTCACTGAAGAATACATTTTGAGAGATATCTTACAGAAAATTATATTCACTGAGAATTCAGACCAAATAAAAACCAAGAAATGACACACTTTTTTAAAGTTTTTCTCTTTTGAAATAATAATCAAAATATTCGTTGATTTCAATATTTATTCGTAAATTATCTCTATTGTGATCTAATCTATTAAATGGTTTTTGAGTAGATTTCCTGAAAACAAACAAATAGTTGGCCATAAAAACTGTTTGAAGTGGTTTCGCAAAAAGTTGATTATCTTGAAAGGGATCCAAACCATCATTTTATTTAATAGTTTAGTCCAAACCCATCTAATCATTAAAAAGTTTATAAAAGTTCATCACTAGTTGTGTTCATTGAAAGAAAAAACTTTTGGTTACAATAATTATTAAGTAATTAAGTGATAGCTAAAGGGGACGATAGCCCTGAAAACACGGAAACATAATTTTTCGAGAGCTTTCACCTGAAATACAGTTTGAAAACATTACTATCACTGACTTTAATGTTATAATTTGTTTGATAAGAATATTTTAGAATTGAAACAAAAAATTTGAGGAACCCTTGAGTTCAACAAAATATCGAAACTTATATTTGTTTTAAAAATTTATTATCAAAATTTCACAAAAATATGTTTTCATATCAAATAAATTATTAGTTTTGTTATTAAATTTTTAATGATTTGTAGAAATAAGTGATGAAACAAATAATTATTTTGTAAAACCTATAAGAATATTATCAGAGAATTTCATAGAACTCAGCGATGAATAACAAAAAAGTGATATAATATTATAATAACTGGAATTTGTTTTGTTTAATATAAAGATATCGTTATTCACATAATGTATGGCAAAGTATTGCAAAAATGATGCAAAAGTGACTTCTTTTGGAACTAACATATCGTTAAACCAAATAAATGAGTGATTATTTGCCCACAAGTCTTACTCCAGACTGCGAGGGTCTGAACTGTTGTGGTGTCGCTCCAGATTGTTGTGGTCTGGAATTGCCGCCAGCGCTCGGCTTATTTCCGCCATCACTTTCTTCTTCCTCATCTTCAGGTGGAGCAGTAGTTGGTGGCGGCTCACTGCTCAGGCATACCATTACATACATTAGCAAAATTTAAATAAATATAATTAGAGACATACCATCCCGCGACAGTTGACGCCAATTCACATCTTAATGCGTTTGGATTGAAGGCAAGACCTGCCGGACATCTTTGTAAACGAGGGTAACCTCCAACACACAGCCAGTATCGGACACAGCTCTTCTCTATAAGAACGGCACCGTTTGGCACATCCTTACAAATGGCTATTGAGTTAAAATTTCCAAAATTTAGTTTCAGTTTTATATTTCAATTGAATAAAAAGAAAGGGACTGACGATGTTTTTGGCAATCGGGCACATTGTCCGGCCAATCACATGAATGGATCACATCATTATATAAGAGTGAGAATGGACATTGCTGAATAGTAGCTGTGCCATTCCAACAATGCCAATATCTGGTGCATGATGTGGCATGAGGGAAGACCCCATATTGCCACTGGCAGTTATCACTACCAATTGGTTGCTCTGTTGATTCAATTGAGCCAAATATCTATTAAATGCAAATTTCAAATACAATTTAAGTGAAACTTACGGCCCATAACACGAGTGCCATCGGGACAGCCCACTCTGTGCGGGTAATCGC
>LBFM01006895.1:26931-58334 GCA_000988765.1 Achipteria coleoptrata | reverse complement strand
GTCGTGGAATTGGGACACTATTTTCATTATCTGAAAGATTGTCGTCAGCGGTGGAGACGCCAGCGTTGGCCGGACTGTTAGAACGGGTGAGAACTGCCGCGAAATACATTTTCTTCGACTCTTCCAGTATTTGTCTGCAAACGGACTGAATGTGTTGTTCCGAAACAGAGTTCGCGCCGTTATTATTGCGTATGTTTTCAATGGCCGGTCGGAAGAATCGGTCCAAATATCTCTGAATTACTTCATTTATCTCTTTATTAATTGAGTGCTGAAGTGTTTGACGCAAAATATTTAAAGACTTCGCAGAACTGGTTATTCCACCCATTCTTTGTCTGTGAAGAGATATGGCGTGCGATCGATATGTGGACCGATTGGTCGAACTGTTTGTTCCGAAGTTCTGGAGATTCATATTTCGCATATGGAATGTGTTGTCCCACGAAATCATTTTACGGTTTGACTCCAAATCTTTGCTGTCTTTCATATTAATCAACACTTCTTTTGTTTGAGATATTTGTCGAAAATCTGTGGCTCTATTGGTATCACTCGAGACATGGATTCGAGTGGTGTTCCCAAAAGAGGTCTTATTATTACTCTTACTATTGCTTTCACTGGAATTGCTTTCTGACGGCGAATATATTCTTATTTCTGGAATCTGTGCTGACATCGGATCCAAACAATTAATCTTCAAAAACGCAATCAATGGTTAAATCGATTCATCCATTTATATAACATTTGATTTGTTTTTAATTTTACTTAAAATGCAATTAAAATGAAATAATTAGAGAATAAATAGATTTCATTGATTTGACATTTTTTGCTGGAAATCATTGAAAACAGCTTTTTATCCAAACATTAAATACCAACAAAAATATGGATTTAATATTTGTAGCCAATAATTACGTCAAATATTTAAATGAAGTTAAATGAACATGCTCATTAGATTAGGTTTAATGATCTATTAATGTTAATACAATGCTTAACATTATTTAATTGTATTTGTATTAACATTTGACTCAATCCTTAGTTAATACAATTCACAAAACTTTAGTTAAAATTATAGTTATTTTAAAGAATTTAAGAAATATCTTCACAACTATTTAAAAGATGCGACAAATTGTGAGATCCAAACACTTATTGTATAATAAAACGTTATTATTGTTTGCTTTTATCTAATCATCAAATGTTTGATTGCATTAATTAAATGAAATTCAATTAATTTACAACTTTTATCGTGTCTTTCATTTTTTCATAATTATTTCATTGTTTCTAAAAATTAATTAAATTTAAGGTAAGTTACAATTAATTATATAATTATTTGTTGATATCTTAAGAATGTTATAACCATTGGTTTCTATGAAATTTTCAAACAAAACTCAAACCTAAAAATCCTGAGAACCGGTCTTTTAAATCAAAATATTTATCAAAATCAAAGTTAACTTAATTAACATATTTAGCACATTATTATCAAAAATGATAACACAATTAGATTTAACTTTAATCAGATTAAGATTATTATCCAAATTAGTGTCTAATCCTTTAGTATTTAAGTTATTTTTAATTAAAAAAACAATTTTAAAAATTTGAAGATATTTTTCAAAATTATTTACACATAAATACAATCAAAGATCTGATTCAAAGATGATATTCAAACCCAAAGTTGGCGGCAATCGATTCTCATTAAACCTATGATAACATCATTCTTATGGCACTTCTCTCCGATTCTAATGAGAGATAACTTTTTTTTTTGTTGAAAATAAGATAAAATAAAAACTCACGAATTTGTGTCCAAATAATGTTAATCCAAAGTTTTCTAAAACTAAACAACAGATCATTAAATAGGAAATTATTTGGATTCCTTCCTCAAGAGAGACATCACTTAAACTTTTCATTCAAATCTCAAACTCTTTTGAAGACATTTTCGATATTTGTTTTTAATCGCCGTTTAATTACCACTAATTGTCAGACAATGAGAGGCGGATCCAAAGCTGATTTCAAACGACTGCCATCGGCTGTCACTCCAATCAATTATGAGTTAACTCTTGAGCCAAATCTTAAGAGCTTTACTTTCATCGGAAGTCAAACCATAAAAATTAAGATCAATGAAGAGACCAAACAAATCGTTTTGAATGCACTCGACTTACAAATAAGTAGCGCCTCTTTTACTACAGAAAACGGCAAAAGTATTAATGTTTTGAACCAATTCTTTAAATAAAAACTAATTTTGATTTCTTAATAGCGATTAAACCCGAAAAGATTGAAATGAGTACCGAAACAGAGACGGCTTCCCTTCAATTCAATGAATCACTGGGTGTCGGAAATGGAAATTTAAAGCTTGAGTTTTCGGGTATTATTAGTGACAAACTCAGGGGATTCTATCGAAGCAAATATTTGACTGCTGACGGACAGGAACGGTATGTGGGATGCACTCACTTTGAAGCCACGGACGCCCGTCGAGCCTTTCCCTGTTGGGATGAACCGGCCCTTAAGGCTACGTTCGATATCACTCTTGTGGTGCCGTCTAATCGGGTGGCCCTCTCCAATATGAATGTTGTATCGGACACTCCCTGCAAAAAAGATCCCCAAAACCAAAAGGTAGTGAAATTCGCGACCTCTCCCGTTATGTCCACTTATTTGGTGGCATTTGTTGTCGGAGAATTCGATTACGTGGAGGGCAAGTCCAGTGATGGCGTCACTGTTAGGGTTTACACCCCCTTAGGAAAGAAAGAACAGGGAGCGTTCGGTTTAGAGGCAGCCGTCAAAGCCCTTCCCTTCTATAAAGACTACTTTAATATCGCGTATCCGTTGCCGAAAATGGATTTAATAGCGATCGCAGATTTCGAGGCCGGAGCGATGGAGAACTGGGGTTTAGTCACTTATAGAGAAACATGTCTTTTGGTCGACCCTCAAAATACTTCATCGAGTCGTAAGCAATGGATTGCTTTAGTAGTGGCCCACGAATTGGCTCATCAATGGTTTGGAAATCTGGTGACAATGGAGTGGTGGACCCGTTAGTATCACTCAGTTTCGGTTTTTATTCATTAAAAATGGTTTTATTCTATAAACAGATCTCTGGTTAAATGAAGGGTTCGCCTCTTTTATTGAATATCTATGTGTCGACCATTTATTCAGTGAATATCAAATATGGACTCAATTCGTAGCCGACACTTATATGCCGGCCTTAGAGTTGGACGCACTCCATAATTCGCATCCAATTGAAGTACCGGTCGGACATCCATCAGAAATCGATGAGATATTCGATGACATATCATACAGTAAGGGCGCGGCTGTCATACGAATGCTCCACCGCTTTATTGGAGACGAAGTATTTATATTTAAAAAAGTGTTAAATAAAGTGTTTATTAATTGAGTTCTTATTATTCTATAGTTATTCCGCAAAGGAATGAATTTATATCTGACCCGACATTCATACAAGAATACAATGACAGAAGATCTCTGGGCTGCTCTCGAAGAGGCCAGTGGTAAACCAGTTGGTGCTGTAATGAGCACATGGACTAAACAGAAGGGCTTTCCAGTTATTTCAGTCAGTATTACATATGATTTGTTGGAATCAATTAATAAATAAATTATTGAACTTAAGGTCAACTCTCGAAATGATGGAAATAATCGAATTCTAACCTTAACTCAGGAAAAATTTTGTGCCGACGGGAAAGTGCCGGCCGGTGACCAAAGCGCTCTTTGGATGATTCCAATCTCTGTAAGCAAAGCCTCGTCTGCAGATAAAATAGCTTCAGAAGTGCTAATGGATACCAAATCAGTTGAAGTGGTGATACCGAATGTGGCAAACGATGAGTGGATTAAATTAAACCCAAGCGCTGTAGGAGTATATCGCGTTCAATACTCCCCCGAATTATTAAATCTATTGCTTCCGGCCGTCGCCAACAAAAAACTTCCGCCTTTGGATCGATTGGGACTTCAGAACGATTTGTTTGCTTTGGTTCAGTCGGGACGGACCCCAACTGTTGAGATCCTTAAATTGATGGATGCGTTCATCAATGAAGACAATTATACGGTTTGGAATTCAATCAACTCATGTCTCGGCAAACTAAATATTCTGTTGTCTCACACCGAAGTACTCCCTCTATTCCAAGAATATGGGAGACGACTCTTTTCCAAAATTCACTCACGACTTGGTTGGGAACCAATTAAAGGGGAAACACATTTGGATACTCTACTCAGGAGTCTTGTCATCAATCGTTTGGCCTCATTCGAAGACCCGGCGATTATATCTCAGTCCAAAAAATTGTTTGAATCGCACACCAATGGCACGTATGTCATTCCAGCCGATATTCGAGCAGCTGTTTATCGGGCCGTTGCCATGGATTGCGACGACAAGACTTTTGACACTTTATTCAAAGTAAAGATTAATCTATTATTTGAAAAATATCTCAATTATTGTTTGAATTGCGTTTAGCTCTACAGAGAAGCAGATCTCCACGAAGAGAAAGATCGGGTGTCCAGAGCTCTGGGAAGTGTGAAAGACCCCAATCGAATCGCTAAAGTCCTTGAGTTTTCACTTTCGGTTATTATTTATCCATTTATTTATCTGTCGATTGATTTCAAAATTTCATTTTTAGAGTGAAGTCCGAAATCAGGACACAGTTTTTGTAATAATATCAGTGGCGCTGACGAAGAATGGTCGTGACTTAGCATGGCAATTCTTTAAAGACCATAAGGATGAACTCAAAGCCAGATATGAGGGCGGGTTCTTAATATCACGTCTCGTTAAGGTTTGTATTAATCTTTTGTTAAAAAATGGATTTAAATTAACGACAATTGTCTTCAATAGTATATCGCAGAGAATTACGCGTCAGAAGCGAAGGCACAAGAATTGGAGACTTTCTTCGCTCAGAATCCGTTCCCTGGAACAGAACGAACAGTCCAACAGGCGTTGGAAACGGTCCGCTTGAATGCCGAGTGGTTGGCCAGAGATACCGTTTCCATTAAAAACTATTTATCGGTTCGTTCTTAAACTTATTTTTACAACTATTTAAACAAATGACTGTTTATTATCAAAACTTTTTATCCAAATCTTGAGAAATATTAAACTCATTCAGAATTAAAGAAAATTAAAATACAATTCACTGAATAGACTTTCTTTCATTGATTTCTCACGAATTTATAATCTAATTAACAAAAATAAATGTCTGTCCCTTCGAGTGGTGACTAATTATGGAAAGTTTGAAATCATTTGAGAAATTAGAGCTAAAAATGTGGAAATTTGAGAAATTTATTTACTTTAAAAATTAGATTATTTAGAACTTTAGCTGAAAATAAATTATAATTAGATTACAATTAATATATGCGTTAAGGCCTCGAAAATCAATTGATTTTTAGAGCAAAATAAATATCAAAACAAAAAAAATTAACTCAAAAATTAGATTTAACTTAAAATACATGCTCTCAAACAAGTCGTGGAAATATTATTTGACTTATTTATAGATAAAATTAACAATAATTGGCTAATATTTAAAAATTACTTTTTAGTTGTTTTTATGATATAATAGAATGAGTTGTAAATCAATTCCACATAAAATGATTTCTTAGAAAAGAGGGAACTTTTAGACAAAAAATTATTTAAATATTTATAATTTGCATTCAGATGTATTGAGCCAACCATCGAAAACCCTCTCCATATCCCTGTCTTTTTAGTACAGAACACATATACACTTCTAATGGACGACCCGGTAGTTCAGAGCGCGCGAGTTTACCCTTAAGTTTATAAACAGATATTAGTGTTTTGAAGATATATTAATAAATGGAATACCTTTCCAGTTGTCTGTCCGTGTAATCCAAAATAAGATCTGATTTCGTCTTCACTGGCAGCTCCGGGTATATCGATTTTGTTGCCTAATATGAGTACCGGACAGTTAGCCAACTGTTCGTCAGTTAATAGACTCTGAAAAATAAGTTAAAATTTAAATAAAAAATCGATTCAAAGAATGGATGAAAGCCTACATCTAATTCCACTTTAGATTCGGAAAATCTTTCCCTATCGTAGGCGTCAACCAGAAAGACAATGGCGTCGACAGCAGGGAAATAGTCTTTCCAGACGCGTCTAGCCTGGTAGTGCCCGCCTAAGTCGAAAGTTGTGAACTTTATGTTTCCGATCGACAGTTCCTCCGATGCTATCGTTTTTAGAATATTTGTTAGATTTTTGTTATTAACATTTCATTAAAACTAAATTAGTTTTTGTTAAGACAAACATTTGGGTGAATATTGTGAGCAAAATGCAGTTCATTAGTAAATGTGGTGACACTTACTGGGATGGAGTGTTGGCACGGGTTGTGCCATACGATCATCTTTAAGCATATGCAATAATGTGGTTTTGCCGGCGTTGTCCAGACCCAAAAATAACAACTTTCCACTCTTTTTCCATAATCCTATAAACGAGGGATTCATTCATTTCATGCATTAATTTGTGATTTAATTAAATATTAATTAGTCTTAAGTCATATCATATGGTTTTTAATTAGTATTCAAATCATTCATTCAATACAACAATAATTTACTATTAATTGCATTCAATTAAATCATTTGGTTTTTGTGATGCAATGCAAATGTTTGTCATGTCATGCATTGGCAGCTCTGGTGAGTGCACTGTCACCACATCAGCACTTACTCGGATGAAGTGTTGGCACCGGTTGTACTAAATGTCCGGAACGCACAACACTTAAGAGAGTTGTTTTGCCCGAATTGTCCAGACCCAATAGGATTAGTTTGCCCTTTCGATGGTACAGACCTATTCATATTATAAGCTCAGCACATGTTTGCCATCAATTTAAGCAAAACATTAAAATCACTACAATATTACGTAATATATAATTAATATTTCAATCATTTCCTCAATAATTGTTGAAAACATTAATAAATGAAATGAAAATTCATTTTAAAAAACAAAAACTCAATTCAAGTATAAAATCATTAATTGAGTACAAAATCATATGATTTTTGAGTACATTTCGTATTGTTTTTCACAATTAATCTGATATTAAAATTATTGATAAGATTTTCAAATAAAATGTGAGAAAAATGGTTTGGATTTTGAATCCAATGACTCGACATTTGGTTTTAATTTGTTTTAAACACTAAATAAATACTTATATATATTTTTATATAAAAATTTAAATAAATTAAAAAATGGTTTTAAAATCGTTTAAAAAAATCTAAAATTTAAGGAAATTTAAAATTATTTAATGCAATAAAATATTATTTTAATTAATATCTAATCGGAGTTCAAATGAATTATTGTATTGAATTGAATGATAAAAAGGTTAAGACTTAAGACTTTTTAAGACGACTTAAAATTTAGAAAAATAACTTAAAATATATTTAAAGATTGAAATCAAATGAGAAGTCATACCTAAGAATCCGAGTACACCCGAAAAGAAGTCCCAAATAAACATATTTTTGGCAAATTTTTTTGTAAATTTATTTAATTATATAATTAAAGGATAAATAAATATAAAAATTAAACTGAATTTAGTATAAATTGAATGAGAAATCGAGTTATCGTTTAATATGTGGTGTTATTGAAGAATAATTCGCGTCTTCTATTGGCTGAACACAAACGCATTGCAAGTATTCGGTGTTATATTGAATGGCATTCAGTGTTTCACTCAATACATGAATTGCTGTTCACTTCAATTGCTGTCACTTTTCTGCCAAAATGGAAGAAATTACGTATTCGTATCACATGTTGTCCACCACTGACACGACTGACGCCAATACTTAGTACACGTCATTACTATTACTCTTATAATTACGTTCTCAACACTTTCGCTCTCAAATCATTTGTTTTTTAATCTAAAAACTATTTTTATCGTTATTTACATATATTTTTGATTTAAATGTTTAAAAATATTGGATTTTATTTGAAAATCAAATTTATTGAAACCATTTTATTAATATTTTATATAACTTTTTGATTAATTTTATGATTAAATCACTTTTAAAGATAACGATATTTATTGACGGCTTTAAAGCATTTGTTTGTTTACATTTGTTTGTGATTTTGTATTTAAAGTCAAATTGAATTCAAGTTTAAAATCCATTAAATTAAGAGTGAATTGAATTGAAATAATGAACCGAATTATTGGCAATCAATTGGTTAGTAATTTAGGTTTTGATAATTAAATTATAAGTTCTGTAAATGTAATGTAATTTCTGTCCAAAACAGAAGCCTTTATTCAATGGGTTATCGTTGGAGTCATTGTCGGCATTGAATCGATTTGTGGATCGATCTCTTCATACGAGTTGTGCACTCAATAAGTGTGTGTCCGCCAGATATACAAGAAATAAGACTCGGAATAAGTCTTTTCCGATGACATATGAGATGACAAATCCTCCCTATTATATAGCAGTGAGGAAGGGATGGAACTCTTGGAATACATCCAGTCTTACGGGTATCGAACGGACGAATACGAGTGGACTCACAATCGATGACCTCTTTATTAGAAAATTTATTTTCGGAACTTTTTATCGAATATTTCTGTCGGAAGTGATAATCAAAAGGCGCGCAAATATGATAATAATCAGTGGAATCACTCATCAGAACATATCCGGAACCAAATTCTATTTCTTGATTGGATATACCGAACAAATGTTATCTTATATACTCAAAAGTCCCGTCAAAATGGACTTTCAGATCACTCCTAACCCAAAAGCTCTTATCGTTAAATATATTTAGTTTTGTTCGGATCCATAAAATGGTTAACCAATGGAACTGTCAATGATTGTCATGGATTATCCGATTATCAGATTATCTCCAATTGATTTCTAACCCCTAATTAATTAGTGATATCTTTTTTGTGAATATCTTTTCAATTATTTGAATGTCACGAAAATCAGATGTTTTTGTTTTAATAATTAAATTGATTTAAATTAAAATATTTTCCACAAAATTATCTCAAAGTCTTTAATTATTGTATAATAATTTCCTTAAGAGTTTGAAATTAGGAAAACCCAATTTCAAGGTATTTGGATTGACTGATACTTTTAGTATAGTAGTTGAGTGGATGTATGAGTTGCTACTTCAACTAAAAAGACGATATCTTGAAAAATAATCAAGATAAATGTGAGTTCAATGATAATTAAACAGAAAAGAAAGGCAACCCTTTATATTCTCCGGTTTAACAATCAATTTAAACAAAAAGAGTTAAAGTTTTATACAAAAATTAATAAAATTTTGAAAAATTAGCGCCAAAATTATTAAATGTTGTCAAATGTTTATTACTCTATTGTATTGTAGTTTTATAGAAAATAATATTGATATTTACTTTCTTAAACATTTCATATTAAGAATCACTTTGTTAGAACTTTTTGTCCTTACTCATTTTAAATATGCATGCTCTACCTATCTTAGGTTAGACATGCAGAGTTTGCTCGTTGTCGTATGTAATAGTGGTCTACTATCACCCACTCATCATAACCCACACATTCATTAAATCTTAAATATTTAATACAAGATTTATAATAATTTTTAAAGAAATATACAAAATATCAAAAATAATCTTATATTTAAAGAAAAGTGTCGGGAATTGAGAATCGAATCGGAGACGATTGAGTTAAATGCCAAGAGGTTTACCATTAGTTCAGCCGATCATCAGTTATACTAATTAAAGACTATTTTGAAAAGAAGAGTCAATTCTATTAATAGATTTGACATAACTTTGTGTACTGAATAAAGAAACAAATTTCTTGTGTTTATTGCATTTAATCTCAATTTAAGAGTCTTTTACTTTTACTCACTTATTGTATGTCTTTACGACGGGATCCACAATAATAGACAAGAAATTTAAAGATTCAAATCGAAGGCTAATTGAGTACAAATAAGAGATCTGTGGTTAGGAATTCCACCTCTGCTTTGTTTGGTAATTATCTTAAAAGTGAAGAAATAATTTTTAACAATCCTTTTGGAGAATTTTGTTAAGGGATTAAATTCATTAAAATCTGTTTGCAATGAATATAAATAATTGTAGAGTCAATTGATATCAGTTTTTAGTTATATAAATGTTAGGTTTTGTCTGTCATCCAAAAGGTCTGACACTTTTTAGTTAAGAAATTAATTGGATTTCAAAAACGAAACACTGGAATAAACTTTGATTTTGTTTCAGTGAACGGCGAAACCAAGGTTTAGGAGGAGTTGTGATAAAACGGTTCGTCATTGATATGTCAGTCATTAACTCACAACTCTATTAACGATATATTTTATTGTTATATCAAACGATACACGAATTTAAAAAAGGAATTCATAATAATTCTCAACATTTAAATCGAAGAAAATCATGCATTAATTATTTATTATAGTTATCAACACAAAAGAGTGGCTCAGATATTAAGTAGTGTTGGAATATTTAGCAAGTTTCAATATTCTTTAAAGTTAAAAATATAAACAATAATTTTGTTTCTAAAAAATTAATTATTGGAAAATGAGAAATGCCTTCAATGGCCAAAATAAGACACATGTCTAATAAGTTATTAGTGATAAACATAATATTAAAATTGCCTTGAGCATATTGAACAAATACATAATATAATTCGGTAAAAATGCATGTCATTCGAGATTATTAAATAACAAACAAATAATTTAAAACCTGATTACTATTCTAAACCTAATTTTGTCACTAAAATACTCAATTCGTTGCTATTTTTTAAAACATTATTTCACATAAAAGTATATAAAACACAAATTATATGTATTGACAAAAACCTTGTTTTTTGATACCATTATAATTATTGATCAATAAAAAAGACAACTATTTTTGGAAAATCCTAAATCCAGAGCTTATCAAAGATATTACTCAGATTATAATTAACGGCTATTGTATGACAAAAGTAGAGATTCCGAGAAAATCAATGAAAAAATCTTTTTAATACCAAAAGATTTTAGAATTGAGAATAAGGAGGAGTGAAGTGAAGTCAAAATTTTATGAGTTTCACAATTGAATACTAAGTTTTCTTTTGACGATCTTTTATAGTGTTTTGATGACTCAAAAATCTAATTTGATTTTTTTTGAAGAGGACTTAAAGTGCAATAAAATTATTTTTAAACCTTATATAAGAAAAAAGTTTCGCTAATTCCTGTTAAACTCAATTCAGATGTACTGTAAATCTTTATAATAATCTATATTTTAAACTAAATATAATAAAAATAATAAATTTTAACAAATATTTCTTCTGAAAACGTGATTCGATTAAGTAATTAAAAGCGAAGAATATATTTATTTAAAACAGTATTTTAGAACATGACTTTCAGTGCCTACGGAAAGGGAGTTATCAGAAAAAGAGGTGAACACAAAGGTATAGGAGTTCTATGATAGGAGTGAACAAAAGTTTCAAAAATAAGAATAAAATACGTAATTCTGAGCGAAAATCAGATTTAAATAATATTTTCTATAATGCGTTCAAACAATTAGAAAACAAAATTATAACTCAAAAACAAAGAAGAAAGTAATGGGTTTGTCGAGAGAAGGACACAGGCATTGACTCAAAACAAATACTAGGAATTTGCAATCCTTTGGAATTAGACTTTTAGATAAGACTTAATAAAAATTCATTTTTTGCGAAATAATTATTCGTTTGAAATAAATTAATAATTTTAAAATATATTATGAAATTTGTCCGGTTTTTGGACTTTAAACTCACGACACAACACTCCACATAAATTAAGCTATAAATAGCTGAATTAATAAACTGACCCGAATTGAATCTATTTAAAAATTAATATCTCAATAATATTTAGAAGTTTTCAAAGAAAATAAATAAATATATGAAAGGTTTTTAGAGCACTTAACATAAATCTAATAAACATTCAAATTCTGTGAATTAAAAAAATTCCAGTCCTTATGAATGAGGCGAAAGTTGACTCTTATTATAGACCTTTTCTTAGAGTGTTTCCCCAAATACCGGTTCAAACTGAACATCACTTGGAATAAACTGAACTAAATTCGAAGCAATGCTTCAAATAAATAAATATTTGACTTATAATCGAAAATTTAATAATTCAGAAGTGAATCCATTGAAGTGTCGATTGTATGACACATATTCTGATAAATATTTACTCAAAACATGATTTACATAAAATAAATAAATAAACAAAAATTTGAATTAATAATCGATTGAAGCGAAGAAAATAATATTTCTTTTTATTCAATTCATTAATAAGAATCTAATTGACCTCAATTTTCAGTCAAATTTATTATTTAGATATAAAGACGTTTACAAAATAAAAAATATGGATAATTACATTAATTGGGATATCTTTTTGTTATAATTAACATAAAAATGAAGCTTTAAGTCTGAGAACAAATAAATAATAATGGGTTCCATCGTTTCTTACCAGTGATTAACAAATAAAACAAAGATTTTAAATATTAATTAATTAGACATTAAATTGAATAAAACAAAATATTAACCTTTTTTTACTTATAATT
The DNA here is from genome assembly GCA_000988765.1 of Achipteria coleoptrata. Lineage (NCBI taxonomy): Eukaryota > Metazoa > Arthropoda > Arachnida > Sarcoptiformes > Achipteriidae > Achipteria > Achipteria coleoptrata. Next base: position 45,882 of record LBFM01006895.1, on the reverse strand, counting down.
ATTTTTAAATTTAAATAAAATTTTGGAAATTTATATAAGTTTTAATGAAATTCATTTTAAATTCTTTCGATCGAAATATTTAATAAAAATCGACATAATTTCAGGAAAAAATCAGATCAAACTCTCAATTGTTTTAATACTATAGAATCGACAAAAGGTTATCAATTAATTGATTGACAACTAATAAGAGACATATTATGAAAGTTTGTGTCCACTCATAACTTTTAAGTCCAACTTTCATACTATGATTAGAGATCGAAAGAATTTAATCTCAAATATTAATTAATTACGAAAAGAGATAATCGATATTTAAATCGCTAACAAATTTCATTGAAATAGTCTTTGAAATTTGGATAAATTTAGCAAAATTTGTAATTTTTTATCAATAGATTTAATGATAGATAAATGCAAAAAAAAGTTAAATATTAATTCAGTGCCAAAAGTTGTGAAAAGTTTTTCTTTTGAGTTGAAAATTGTTTGAAATGTTTGGCATTGATTTGATTTTTGATTAATTGTCGAAAAATATATGTAATTCTAATTAAGATTTCAATTAATAAATAGTTGAGTTAAGTGTCAACAGATTTTTATCAATTAATCAATTTTATCAGATTTTTCCAGTTTTGTGGTACTTTTGGGCAAAATATAAGAATTGACAAAAAATTGTGCGAATAATACGAAATACGATCCGTACATAATTAGCGCCAGTTTTGCCGTTCCGTGAGATATATTGCAGTACTCGTTGTTTAGCTTACGTTCGAACGCATAGTATGTGATATACGCGCCGCACATCATCTGAATTATTTGAGATCCAGTTATTACCATTGCTATCCGTTTAGGTATGTGAGCGCCCAGTGCTCGGCCCGCATAATAACTATACATAAGGGAGTGTACGATGTAATTCATATTGACATACCAGCGCCCCGTAGATATATGTTCACCATAAGAGTACCAGGTGAACAATAGAACCGTTATGTGATGATACCAATGAAGGAACAACAGGTTCTGTTTTCTCAATACTATAAATACAGTATCGCCTGAATATCCAAATATTACATACGATTAGACTCTCAATCATTAAAATTGTATTCAAAATCAAATCAAATAAAACATTCCGTAAACAGATTTGACATCACTTTTACATCCGTTTCATACAAATAAGGAAATTGTAAAGAATTGACACATTTTTCACAACATTTCAATCTTTGCCTTCAATTATCAACAAAAACTTAATAATCGTTTGGAAAATTGTGTGAATCAGACGAGAAGGGAAGGGAAGGGCAGGAATGACATCCTTTAGAATAGTTTTGAAATCTTTAAAATAAATAAACTTTTATTCTTTTCATTCATTTTTTCAAATTAACTCAAATAAAAAGCGCAAAATATTTGAAAAACTAGTAATCAATGGTTTCGATAATTAAGAAAAATAAGTTTCAAGGAGTGTGCGATCATTAATGAAGTCGAGGGTCACTCCAATAATGTTAAGTCTAATGAGTGCACAGCTTTTGCGTCAAATAATATATAAAGAATTTGTAAATAATTATTAATGAATACCTAATTCGGGAACTTTTGAGAGACAGAACATATACGTCCAAAAACCACTGACTTTCACTTCTTCCACATACGAAGGATTACACACAGAATGAGAAAAACCAAATTTATTCAACACATGAATCAGTTCGGGTAAAGTCCTGATTGTGCCGATTATAGAGAAGGCGGCCAACAGTAGGTTCCAAATGCACAGAACTTTTCGCAATTGAAAGGCCTCTCGACTCGACATATATGACTGACCGCCAAATATTACAATCATATAAATAGCGACCCAAACAAAGGCCAGATTCCAGTTTTGAGTCATCCATTGGCGGGACTCAGAGTAGTCGAACCGCTGCTCGAAATTAAATATTACCGAATAATTGGGCGAAAATGGATTCGATAGTTGTGTGGACAGCGTTGGCACCGGATATAACATTATTTATTTATTTTACAAAATTATAGTTATTTTTAATTGAAATTAAATACTTTTAAATACAATATTGAAATAAAGTGTGAAAAAAGTATTAGAAAAGTCACACAAAAGTCACACCACTTTTCAATCGATTTTTTCAAATCCATTCACAAAATCACGTGTTTTTCAGTGAATGAAAAGTGAATCTCAGATTTAACTCATTCACAAAAGACGTCTTCACTTTATTTTTACACACTTTGTGTTAAACAGAATATTCTGTTCAAGAGTTTAGTCAATAAATCATTGAATTTGTTATTATATTCCGATTCTATAATATTTGTGTCTAATGTTTGCCCAAAAATTATTTTATTCATTCAATTATTTTCAAATTAAAGTTTAATAAATACTTTAAAAGATTTAATGATAGTAATTGAGTCCTTCTTTTCATTTTGATTATGATTTTGATAGTTATTGAGATGGAGTGAAATACTAGTAATGCCTATCCTTTGCCATCCAATCCTATCCTAATCCTATCCTTGGCTGCTATTTCTGTGAAACGTCTGCTGAAAGTCTGTTATCGAAAACGATTATTATTATGAAAGCAATTACTTCGAGACTTCTTTTAATTCTAGAGTAATGTAATTCACACACAAATTCTGAATAAACGATAAATTTATTCCTTAAGACTTCACAAGTCATGAGTCGAAATCAATATAATTAATGTTAATTAATGTTAGTATTTAATGATACTGAGTATCGAAATCATTTTGACTTTCAGGGCTTGATATCAATATTTGAAACTTTGAGTAATGAGAAAATGAGAAAATTTACTTTTTTTAAAACAAAATTCTTGGAATAAATTAATTTCATTCGAAGTATTTTAAAATTAATAAAACGATGACTTTGATTGATATTAATTATAATGAATTATATGTGTAATTGTGAGCATTGAATAGCAATTAAATAAATGGATTATCAAAAGTTCAACACTTAATCTCAATCATTAATTATTAAAACAATTTTTACTAAAAGTTTTTTTGTAAAACTACCAAAAATTAAATAAAAACACGAATCAAATGATAGCAGATATTTGTTATTTAATTAACACAAAAATCGATTTAAAAAATATAATAAAATCATTTTAAAAGTGTCTTTTAAATGGGATTTTCCTTTTAAAACAGAATAATAAAAATTAGTTAAGTTGAGCACAGAATTGATTGGTAACTAATCTAATCTAAGCTAATGGTAACCAAAAGCTATCGAATCATTAGTTATCTAATCTTGTATTAGAAATGTTTTTTTAAAGTTTATGTTTTTTTTGATTTAAAAAAGCATTTTGTGACCCAATAAAGCAAATTAAATGAAATTAATTAAGTTTTTGGTTGTGTTGGATGTGTTCGTGAGAAGGAAACTAATAGGTCTGTTGTACTGAAAAACTTGCATTCATTGATTGTAAGCCTTAAAACAAAAGTAACAAAAACTAGAGTTATATATAAGGATAAGGATAACAGCACTCGAGAATCAAAATAATAATAATAATCACGAATTAAAAGTTTATTTCACTTATAGTTTGGGATAGCATTGGAAATACTTGTTATTCAGTGTTTGCTGGACTTTAGTCAATGAATAGCTGTGAAACTAAAGTTAATCTAAACGGGGGAATGGGGTCAATGATTAGGTTAACTAAAATAATTGTTGTGGCGAAAGCGAAAACCTCTTCTTATATACATATCCTTCGGGGAGGATAGCTGTCTCCTAATGGTTATCCCAAACACATGATATGACAGACCAATAAAAGCAATTATATTTTGATTGACTAAAAGACGTCATCATTAAGTCTCATACCGATAGTCCCACAATTGGGTGTCGAAATTGGACTGCTATTCATTGTATAGCATTTTGGGATGTGTTTAAGATCAACATTTGGGAGGAAATTATCGTTTGGCCGAAGGATAGGTATATAAAAGATGAAACAGTCGTTGGAATAATTATTTTGTTTAACCTAATCATTGACCCCAATCTGAGTTTAACTCTCAGTCTTTCTATTATTTGTTCGCTTCAGTCCAACACTAAGTGAAAAACAAGTGTTTCCAATGATATTGAAATTGAAATCTAAAGTGAAATTAATTTTCAATTCGTGACTATTTGTTGTAAGTCTTGTTTTAATGTCTTTAAATAAAACTCTAGTTTTTTGTTTCTTTTGTTTCGTAAAAAATGTGAATCAAAATAATGTTATATTTAATTAAAATTCTGATCTATTAGTTTCCTCCTCACGACAAGAGTCGCCTCTCGTCTGCTGTCACTGTTTTAATAAATGTCTGTCTTATAGTTATTACCTGTTATTAGTATACAGTCTTAATGCCATCCAATGCTAATAAAAGTTAATCTAATGCCTGATCTTAGGCTATAACTTTCAATAGTGGTTCCATTACTTTGAGAGCCAGTTCTGGATAGGGCTCCTGAACGCTACCATTGACTCCAATTGCAATAATCGCTCCAATTCTCCAAATGACTGGAATACATATCGAGTTTTAAATCTTTTAAAGAGTCGACAATTCTTTGTCATTAAATTAATAGAAAAAAGAGAAGAAATTTTTGTTTGAGTTTTTTTGAATGAAATTTTCGTTTTATGTTTCGATTAATGCTTTAAATTATTTTTAATAATTAATTAATTGGAGAATCGATTCAATTGTTTGTTTCAACTGATTCTCTGATTCTAATATATTTCAGGCAATCGTTATACACATTGATGTGATTTATGAGGGCTTTCGTTGAATTGATCGCAATTACTGTCATCACAGCACTACTAATATATGATGTAAGTCCAGTGCCGTCCGCCTCTACATCTCCTCAATGGCGCGGAACTTATAGTCAAAGTAGTTATTGGTATTCAGATTATGCCGCACCCAAACCCACTCCGAAGAAAGAATATCTGCCAACGCCTCAGACTTGTCCCGAAACTGGACGGACAGTATGTAAAGAAGTCAAACCATCCTATCCTTCGTACGTCTGTTTTCGGAGACATTTTTGCCAAATAATTAATTGAATTATTTTTTATAAAGAGATGACGTCTACGAAGTGATCCGTTCGGCAAAAGCCAAACGATTCAACATTTCGAGTGAATTCATAGACGAGAGTCAAAACGACGAGGAACCCAAATTTGAGGAAACACCACAGTATGAAACTCAACCCAAACATGAAGGATATGTAGTCTATCAAACTGCTGTTCACTACGACCCGTACGCCAATAATATTCAAAATCAGAGACAGCCATACAATAATCTGAACCCCAATTACCAGTCGTTATATCCGCCACAAGACTATGGATTTAATAAAAATAATTACGGAAATAGAGCTCAAGGTTTAAATCAAAGACATGAAAATAACGAATAAAACACTTATCCATTTGCTTCACATTTTGCCCCTCCATTAGTCTATCCAAAAGATGGCAATTATTATCCACCACCACATCAGTCACCGCAAGGATATGATATGATATACCAAACGAAGACCAGATTTAAAAGACAAACGGGTGGAGAGGTAGTAGATCCAGCCTGTCCTTCCAGAATGATTTTGGTGGAGCCTCAGGCAGCTATCAATGATAAAAATCAGTGGAAATATGTAATCAACTTATCGAGTAGAGACCCGCGACTCAAACAAGCCATCAAAGTTGAAGTTTGCCAGTAAGTCATCACTTGCTTATTCAGAAATGTCACATCAATGACCATGTTACAATTCTTTGATTTAATTTTGTTTCCAATCATTACTATTAAAACTGATGAATATCTAAAAGTTCATCAAAAGAATCTTAATCCTAAATCTAATTAAATGATCATAATCTTAATCTTTATTACCACAACAATATTAATAAATGAAAAAATAATCTAGGTTATTACTAATTAATAGTTTAATTGGCAGTTCTGTGGGACAAACTTATATAAATGGTTAATCAATTTGTTTGTATTGGTAGAACTCCTGGTCAGCCCTGTTCTAATCAGGTTTCACTGCCGTTTGGTTTTATCAGTCGCTGTAAACAAAAGTACATTAAGAAGAAATTGCTTTCACTCGACTCTTCTGGTCAGAGCATATCCTCAGAGAACTTTTTCTCGCCGTCGTGTTGTGTCTGTGAGATCGTCAGAAACAACAATAAGAAAAAATGATCGCAAATCTCATTAATTACTTAATTATATTAAATATTGTCATTAAATACAAAACTAGTCATTACTTTGAGTTAAAAATCAAATTATAATTTCAAACTAAGAGCCGAAACTCAATCAACGGATATCTCAAATACACAGCAATCGAATCGAGTTTTTCTGTATTTTATAGAAATTTTGTATTAAATAATAATAATTAATAAAAACACTTCTCTTTTATCATTAGAGACATTAAATCTAACAAATTGTTAATTAATTCATTAGAAAATCATTAAATCATTTAATTTGAAAATTATATTTTTGTTTATTTTTTTGTCGTTTTTTAAAATTTAATTAATGATAAATATTTGTTTAAAACAATTAATTTAAATCCAAATTATTGACACTTTTTTGGCTCAATTTCTAGAAATTAATGATTGAATTGATTTAAATTCTAGAAATATTAGCCAAACATAAAAGTGTTTGAATATAATATTTGAATGAAAAAATGAGACAAAACGAGAACAGAATATTAAGAATTCTAACAATAAGTAGAAATAATTCTAATAATTCAAAGATATTTTTAATGGAAAATACTTTTTCTTCTTTTCAAAGAGTCTGAAGAATATAAGGAAAACTTAAATTTGTGGCCAATTTATTGTTTTCATTATTTATATAATCTATTGTTCTTTTCGTGCAAATAGTGGTCTAATTTTTGTTTTTTAATTCAACTTTTGTTTTGTACAGTTATTACGGAATTGGTTTACAATTAATAAAAATTTATTTATATATTGGAAAAAATTACTGATTTATTGTGGAAAATGAATCGATAAATAATTCTAATATATTTGTTTTGAAAAAAACAGAGAATATATAAACTTTTTTGGGACTTATTAAGAGAATAACGGTTTCACTAAATTCAAGTGATTTGTAAACAGCATTCTATTATGTTTGGGGACAGAACACCAAAAACACACAATAATACTGTGCTATAACTGGTAATACATATTCATATATAACTCAATGTATAGATTAGCTTAAATAACATATTATATAACTTACGATTTATTTAATGGGTTTTAATATGGATTTCATTCACCTTTAAATCGAGAGTTTATTTAAGGAAAAGATTTTTAGTTTAATTTAATTGGAAAACAGAGACAACTGAAAGGAGAGACCAATAAAATAACAATAAATATGTGAATAATTAGAATATATTTTAAATGTTTGGATAAACACTTAAACGATATATTGATTCGAAACAATCAGTTGAGAACCGAAAAGTTTATGATTTTATGGCGTGAAGTGAGGACTCAGAGCTCTGACATACTTTACTATAACTCTTATAATTATTGTCATTCTATTGACAATCAATTATTCAGTTTATTTTTAATAATAATAAATTTGAACTAATTTTGTCTGAATTTTTCGAATTTATGACAAAATCAATATTTAAATAATAATAACTTATTATTAATAACTGAGACCTGAGTTAACAGATTTGCGCCTTTTTTACAATTAGTTTATAGTATTTGTACAGCAATTTGTCGAACAGTTTGTCGATTAGATGTCATTTAATACAAGTTTTTAATTTATAATTATGTTATTTATGAGCAGTTATTTGTCTTAATTAAAGACATAGTATTTAAATGTCGAGAAATTATTTGGACTAAAATTGAATTGAAGTGCGAATTATAACTAACATTTGCTATACGTATGGCTTTTCTGCTAAACAACCCAATTATCAAATAGTGGTTTGCAAAGAGCTGGCGATGTGTTGCCACAAATCCTTTTTGCAAGACTTGGAGCGACGCAATGACTGCAAAAGTTCATTGAACTGAATGTTTCCTCCCGGAGTCAAATGGAAGGCCGACCGCGCGCTTCGAATAATGCCAACGAACTCGTCGTAATCGGCGGGTGTTATGTGATACATCTTGAAGTGGGTGCACGCTATGAACCTATCCATTACATACAGCACATCATATATCATATCATTGCACACATTATTTCTATCAAATAAACTCACATTTGTTGACATTTTTGTATTAATGGTGTTAATAGATGTGAGCGAATTGGATGAGCGATTCCTGGGTTGGGACTCGAATGAGTTAAATATTGTGCGGTGTCTAACACTATCTCATGCAATACGAAAGGAGAGGCCACTGAATTGACAGTACAAATGCAAAAATCTTGCAAATATGACGTTCCTATCAATCAAATAATGTATTAACAAAACAGTTGATTATAAATAAGATATCAAATAAATACCCAATTTTTTGGCCACTCCTAACAACCACTTCACGTCCTCTCCATATGAAGGATTGCGCGCGTATTTAGCCTGAGGTCTGTCGTCGTGTACTCTTCGGGCCAATGTATCCATAGCTAACATCCCGACCCTATAGGCAGAGAGTAAATAACCCAATTGTCTTTGATTTAGTTGTTGTAATTGTTGTTGTGGTGGACCCGAAAGGGAAGTAACCGAAGCGTTCACATGAATGGTCTGCTGCTGATGAGGCGATCCTATTGTTGTGGCGATTGTTATGATATGCGGTCGCGGGAACGCTGTCTGACCGTTTTGGGCGACACTAACCGTAGGCATCAATGCCTGATGACTTTGAAACATAATGGGAGGCATAACGTTCCTCATATGAGGCAGTGGACCAGAAGAAGCAGTCACTGCATTCGGATAAAATGGATAGGGATAGGGAGGACATGTAGGCGCAGATGTTATATATTGAAACGGCATTGGAGTTGTCTGTGGATATGGTGTAAGACTTTGGTAATAACTGAATGGATAAGTGCTGTTCGGATGAGGAGGTATTGTAAACGGACCGTTAGGACCACATGATAGGGGAGCACATGATATCGGCAGTTGAACAGCCGAAGTACTCGCAGAAGAGGCAGTCACTGGCAAAAGATTAGGTGGTTGTGGCGCTCCAGCTATTAATGGCTCATATGATGGCTGGCGTTCCGTTGAAATCATGAGATGTGACTGATCTGCAATCGAAAGGCCAGCGTTTGGGTTAATAGTGTTAATGGCGTTCGAAACCATTGGCTGAGAATCAGAGTTAACCAAACTATTGATTGGATCCACAGAACTGTTATTTCGGTGCGAATGTCTTTGAAGACCATTTCGTTGACCCCTTTCCTGAAGGCTTTCTTCATATAACTCATACCACTTTCTGGCCACTTCGAACAGCACTTCTGGATAAACACCACCCCCTTTGGCAGCGGATTCTACCGCAAGACAGGCTCTTTCAAGCATATCATTACTCTGTTCTTTACACTGAATTAAAGCCCTTTGAATTTCGTTTGGATTGAGTGCGTGTGCGTGGGGTAGACATGAGAGGGCCAGCTCTGCAGCCGCCCTAACCATTGTCGGCTCTCGACCTCTCGATGCACGATCTGCTAAAGAGGCCACTTCGGGAGGCGTCAGATGTCCCTCCCAGGTCTCAATTAAGAAGTTAATGGCAGAGCTGCCAATTTCCATGGCCTGACCGGTGATCCACGAGACGTGTGATGAATAGGTTCGGGACAACCAATTGGGAGAAACAGCATTGTGTAGACCTAATGCGTAAACCCCTATCTGAAAGGCGCACATATGGAGTGAACGGTGTGGTCCGCGACAGTTCTGGTTGGCTGTGGGCTGAGTGAAGAGTACAGCTGTTGTGCTGTTTCCTCCAGCTTTGACCAGAACTGTTTTGGCCAATTCGAACATGAAATGAGCGGAAGCTTCGCTCGGCTGGTTTGGGATCGAAGGGTACGCCCGCTTTCCTTTAAAACGTATTGGTTTTAAGGTAGCATTTGATACAATTGGGGAACCGTTTACGAGACCCGTGCAGTTCGAAGTCGAGGGAACCATTGCTGGCGGGTTATTGACGAGAGGGCGTGAAGTAGACACCACTGAAATCGGATCATTAGTGGCACTGAGAGCCGCCACTCTATTGGTCACAGCATTAATCACGTCATCCCTTATTTTATTTCGAATCGCTTTATCGCCCGAAGAACTCGAGGAGAAAGAGTCACTGCTCTCTCCACTGCTTCCACTATCACTTCCAGGTCCTCCCGGTCTGATCCACATCGAACGTCGTACTACTGTAGGAGAGTTGTCACTCGACGTTGTTTCGGGAGCACTGCTATCAATGCTGGCCATTCCTACCGAATGTTTCTTATTTGTTCTAAAGTTAGTGCATCTGAAGCGGGCCTCCCATGCCTTGTAGTCTTCATCCCAACAGGGACTCGAAGCATCGTCTGTCCGCTCAGATTCAGTCTTTGTCTTATTTGTTGTCTTAAAGCCACGGGAAGTCGACTCTCGATTCGAATCCAAATTAGAATTAAAAGTATTATTCGACTCAGTCTTTGCTAATGCGGTGGCGATTGGATTCACTTCTGGATTCTCTTCATTGTGAACACTACTCACTTCTTGTGGACTGGTTTTGGTAGTGACTCCATTGGCGGGTGTAGACGCAGATGTGGTCGGAGTTGTGTTACCATTGGATGAATTACTACCGAAACTGTCGGCAGAATTTTTATACATTTGATGGACCTCTTTGTCTAATAACTTATCCATTATTTTATGTAACTTTTGCTGATCGTCCTTATAGTGAACTAATAGAGTCAGAACTAGTTCTCCTCTTTGTCTACGTGTGCCCTCACATAGGAGTGGGTGTTCGGCTTCTGAAACATTGGCCTTAAGACCAAGCGCTGCAACGGCTGCTTCGAAACCAAGCTTTTCATCATTCGGTGTCTTAATATTATTGACTGCATTACTTCCTCTCAATTGGCTCTGATTTGAGGACAGGACGAGAGCATCAAATATATACGAGGCTAACATAAGAGGAAGGAGTGCTTCTCCTCTAGTGGTCAAAATTCCGTCTCTTAACTGTTCGGCCTTTTCTCTGACGATTTGCATCATTTTATTTGTTTGAGGAATACGTTTGAGAAGTATAACCAAATCCTGTTCCTGATTCGCTAACTTTACTTCTAAAGGTTTGGTAGAAGCGGGCGGTCGGGCCATCTCCAGACCAAACAGACCCACTCTGAAGGCTAAGTAATGATAATCGGAGTTCTCTCCCAAAACGGAACAAAGAAATGCCGCCTTCGAGAGTGTGGCGGATGCGAGAAGACTGACCTGGTGGCAAACCGGGTTGAATCTGCGGTTCCTTTTTCCTCTGGCCGGTGGACTCGGAGTTTCGATCAAAAGATTGGGCGGATTTGAGAGTAACTCTTCTGCTAATTTGACGGCCAAATGACAGGCTTCGAGAGTCCTTCCGTGTGCGTGAAGTGCTTCCGCTCTCGCAAACAATATTTCAATCGGATCTTCAATTTTCTTGACCACAACTGTAACCCTATCATCTGATTCCTCCTTAGCCTTCGAATTGAGTGGCTTTTGAAGCAATGAGTTCTCATTGGTATCTCTGTTATCAATGGCTTCCCTTTGATTAGCCTTAAGATCGTAATAATATAAATCAAATTCATTGGACTCTTTGTTGGACTCATTTTTGGTACTATTGTTAACTGAATTACTATTATTGTCGAACGGATTCAGGTTATTGTCAGCACTGGAATCACTTCCATTTTCATCTCCAATCATATCAGTGCTGTCACTACTACTGTCTCTCTGAACTGTATTACGTATTCTGTTTTCATCCATCAATTTGGAGGCGGATTCGATGCCAGCAATGGGTTCATCGAAGTTCTCGTTTTCAGTTTCACAAAAGCCTTCAGAACTGAGAGAACTCCGATTCGATTCATTCAATTTCGGAGACTTTGAATTCACGTTCGGAGAGATCGTAGAGTTAATCACAGATTTTGATGAACAGCCCAACAGAGAGGTCGGCGCCAATGCTTTACTTTCATTCGAATTGCTGGCAGATTGTGCTGATATCTGTCCGATCTCTACCGACCGCCCCCTTCGAGACAAACTTAGACCACATTTAGAAGTGCTGGCAATTATTGTGTCCGCGCAAACTGGTTGACAAGAAATCAGTCCCGAATGGGCCGACGCGTGTACGGGAGGGGTATACCAACGATTAGAACGAATTCCATAATATGTAATACCAGTTATTGGGTAATCACTCCAATCCATAAGACATCCCTCCATTGCTGGCTTAAATCCGGGAAACACTTCAATGTCTGACTTTTTGATACCATTACCAGAATTGCCATTAGAATTAGTGGTTCTCATTTTGAGGACGCGTTCTATAGTCTTGAGATGCCAGTCATGTAACTGATTGTAAAACATTTTGCCGTCAATTGGAGAGAGAGCGGGATTGAGAGCAACCAAACGCCACAAAATAACCACTTCATCGCATAAACTACTGCACGCGTGTTGAGAGGCGTGAGTATTGCTATGAATACTGGCTCTATTGCCGTGACCTGTAATGCCAGCGTGTAGTGAGACTTTTGTGTTGAACCACCACAGAATTATTTGATCGCACGCTAACACTTCTTCAGTCAAAATCTCGAGTAAAGGGATAGCATTTCTATCGCTTCGGCGCAACATTTCGCGAACAATAGATAACAGATTCCACATTCCTTCCGGTTCTCTTCCTCTCAATGGTCTTAAAAGGCTGGACCACTCGGCGGCAGCGGGAGGAGCAGTCGATGACAGATAGTTGACATCACTAAACACTATCGGCGACGGAACGCATAATTTAATCAGAATTTTCCTAATATTTTCGTGGAGTTGAGACTCGTCTAAACACCATTTGGTTTGTTCTTGTGCTGAAGCACCAGCTGTAGGATCGGGTGCTCCACAGACAGTGTTTATAGCCGTTAACTGATTAGAAAGTAGTTCATCGAGAAGTCTTTGAGCGGTGGGTAGTATTTGTTGCGGTAATTCACTAATCAAATACTGAGCAAATTTTTGCAACTGATCCCGATGTAAACGAGACAATGATTCAGATACCGGTGCCCGAAGACAGACCTGATTTGGCTGTAAATCAGATTAAGTAAATAATTGAAAATTCAATTTATTTTATAAAATAGTTATAAATAAAATTTAAAAAATAGAGTAAAAACCTGATGAATACGAAAGAGGCAAACAGAGACAACGTGTGAGCACCAGGAGGCGGGTCCCGGACAGGTGCAATTGCAAGAAGTGATTCGCCTCCTGTCGAAAGTGACGGCAACATTGTATGAACCCTTGGATATACCCAAAGATTGCGGTGGAATAACGGTTGCACTCAAATGAAAACCAATCTGTAAAAGCTCTTTGACAGCCCGCGCTTTCAGCAGATTCTCGCCCCTCGAGAACTCATCAGCGCTTCCATTGGCCAGACATGAGTAAAGCCTTATATCCTCTTCATTCTCAGGAAAGCTCCAGTAGGCGATCCTCAGCTGCAACTGTTCGGGAACTGGAGGATAGACGTGTTCCACCACTTCAAACGGTATATGACACGCAACAGCCTGTGCCGACAGTTCCACCAGTGATAGCAAATTACCCTCTATTTCAACGATTAATCGTTTAATTAATTATAAGTAATTTAAGAGTAAATCTGTTTGTTTGCAATTATTACTCAAATCAATCAGAGATAACAATAATTACTGTTATCTTATCTCAAAAGTTATAATTTATAAGATATTATGAATTTCTATTGAAATCTATTTATTTCCAAACAATTGTCAATAATTTAGTATATTTTATGCAAAACTTCGCTTTCAGTTTTAAAAATGAATTATTGTATGATTTTAAGAATAGATAGTCTTTTTTTGAACCCCTGTCCACTTTAAGCCTCCACTCCAACTGTTGGACGTCTCTGATAATCAATTAATATTTGCCTCAAAAGATATGATTTGAAAATAAGATAAAACATAAATTGAATGCATTATGAGTGCAGTCAATACTCTTATATGGACTTAGAATAAGGTCAACACAGGTTAGGCTCACGACTGCCTGTAATTCAGGGCCTCTATTCTATAGGCCATAGATAGCACTTGACATAAGCACTGAATAACATATGAATATAATAAACAAATTGAGTGAAAAACAAAACCAAAAACCAAATGAATTGACATAAAAAGCAATTAAAGGAAACCAAATGAATGGATGAATACCTTTATGTTTATTAGCGCTGGAATTGGTGTTACTGTTGGCGAAAGTAAATCCGATGCCAGAGTTATTGAATCCCTTCTTCCAACCCCTCCAGTTGTTGCAAACAGACTCGGGTTCACTCATCCACGAGCAGAGACTGTCCTCTTCGAAGCGTTCGCTGTCCTCGAAGGAGAAGCGGTCGCCTTCGTCCCAATCAAACATTTCAATGATTGCCACTATTTTTGCCAAAATCTTAAAAACCAAATCACAACTCCTATGAAGACATCATTGGCTTAAATCAATACAAATGTCTTATTATTGTTCACAATTAGATCCAACCAATGGTTAACTCAATTATAATATCGTTTCCATTTGAGGACAAAAACAATTGATTTACTTTTGGTTTAAATACATTTTCATAGAATTAAATTAAAATCAATTAATAAATCATTAATTTTTTGTTAGAAAAATATCACAAAATATTTATTTGTTTGACTTAAATGTCATTCAAATAATTTTGTTGAAAATCACAACAAATTTGTGTTAACTTTTGTCAATTAATTAATTAATTATCGCAACAAAACTATAATTGTTTTATAAATAATTCATTTGAATCGCAAATCAAAGTATTGATTGGTTTTAAACTACAATCGATTTATTGTTTAAACTAAAAGAGAGACTAAAAGACAACTCTTTTATGGAATCAATTAAATGACTAATTAATTAAATACAAGTCAATAAACAATCGATTGTTTGCCTCATAAAGAGGTCTACGAGTTGTCAATTGATCACAAAAGAGCTGAAGACCTGAAAGTCGATCACAACTCGGATAACAACACAACACTCAGTCTCTGAGCCAACAAAGACTGAGAGCTGAGGCGAGAGACCAGAGACGACAACATAAGCCAATCGAACCAATACTCTCTCAGCACAGCATTCATTCGCTCAGACCTCTGAACGCCTAATTCATAGTAAACGTCACAACACTCACCCCAAAGGCTATCCTCACAAACGATGGAAAACAAAACATCTGTTTTTAAACTCCATTCAGAGCTTTCACTTTTGAATCATATGTTTATATCAAACAAACATTGCTTTCAGCTCTCAATTTATATAACGCTTTATATGAATAGTACTCAAAAAATAGCTTTCGTTCCCCTTTTCTATTAGTCTATGATTTGCCATAAAATAAGACAAACTTTTCACTCAAATGAGACTCACATTAAGATTCACTCAATTGTTATCATTTGAGAAACGGTTCACAAAATTATTTGTTGTTATTTGTGTTCACATATTATATAATATTATTTAAAAACATATGATTTTCGCGAAAACATTTGATTTTTTTTATAAATAATTAAAATTCAATTTATTTCTAATCTTTTTTATCAATTTTAAAATCAAGCGATGGTTTGGATTCGTAACCAATAATTAATTGATTAATCGATGATTTTTGTCGTTTAAAACTATTAAACAAATTTAATTCCAAGCGATGTCTCAATTAATTCAAAACTATTCACGACTTTTGTCGCCAATCAATGCAAACAAATTGAAAACTTGTGGTAAATATTATTATTCATTGATTTTTCACATTTAATAATAACTTTTTAATAAATTTATCAAAAAATGGTTAAAACAAAGTATCATTTGGTGGGAATGTATTACAAGTTCGGTATCGAAAGGCAATATATCCCCGAAAACATGTGGAACCGATTTGGGTTCGCAAACAAATGCTCGCCGTTTGTGAGCCAATGTTTTCCCGCGACAAACGCCTGCCCTCAGAGAAGTGCTTTAATTTGAGGTCTAAACCTCAAAGAGAAATACATCCTTTGGATAAACTGCTCGCAGAAGACATGAAACTCGAATTGAGTTCTTCGCGAATGATATCCTTTTTTCACACAAATATTATGACTAATAGAGAGAAGAAAGAGTGTAGTAATCGGTTCCAACACGAAGACATGTATTTAAGATACTATAACGAAGACGTCGCACAGTTGGCTATGAGTGGCACCAAATACCAGTCGGCACTGGATTTGTGTAAAACAAATGATTGGGTGGTCCTTAAGAAAGACGTGACAATTGTTTTCTCAAACGAACCTCAGGTTTCAAAGTTATTAAAAGTAACCAAAAAGTGTCCGCAACTCATACTTTTGGCCGCTATTATTGACGACCGATTCCTTAGTGTGGATGACCTCAAACAATACAGTCGTTTACCTGATTTGCAGACACTTCGCACTCAACTGAGTTATACCCTATCGATGGCCACCAAATCAATTGTCAACAAAACTGTTTATCCGATTTCTAAACTCACAAATAATATTGATTTATATATTAGAGACAAAACAAATAAATAAGTTTTAAACAAATGTTTATATGAATTGAGTGTTAAATTGAAAAAAGCATTTTATTCGATAGCAGTTGTAGTCATCAGAGAGTCATTAAAACAGTTAATAAAAGCAATTGTATTACAGACTAATAATAATAGTTTTATTCCTAATTTACAATAAATTATCGAATCGTCCAAAAAAATGATTTACTGATGAAAAACATTAGAATACTTGCATTAATGCTATCAATAACTGTATATAACGAGCGCTAAAAGTAATGGAATGTTATATAAATGTAATATAAACTTAAAAATAACAAAAAACGATCACATATTGTACGCCACATAAATTGGGTCCAATTGATCTGCAATTAACACAAAACAGGTTAACAACTATTAATCTATCGGTTATTGCGTTAGTGATTACCTGCGAGGAAACCGTCGCGTAAATGCATTCGTTGTTTTTCTCCCCTGGAATTTATGGGAACCACTCCCGGATCGACCACTACTACAACTCCTACTATTAAATGGTGTTCTTCTAAAACAACATTAGTTACTAACGGAACCAAATCTAACGCTTCGTTTTCATTGCCGTCCAATTCAACGACAACTACTAATAGATTAGTCCACGTGAACACAGCTCTGCACAGGTATTCATCGATATTAACATATTTTAATAGAATTCAATGGACTCACGATTCGGAAATTTTCTTATGAGATCGCATAACACTGTTCTCTATATCTATCGGATGATAGCGAAGACCTCTAAGAGTAATGGTCTCATCCAAAGAGCCGACAACAAAGATGGCGTCGTGTAGTTCTGTTCCAATCATTTGTTATATTAATTTACTAATTAAGCAAAACCTATATAAAGAGATACCTCCGTCGGCCTGAACTGATTCTGTTCTTCTCAAAAATCCCAAATATCCAGTTCTGGCATAAGTTTGAGTGGAGTCACCGGTAATGAGTCGAGCATTGAAGTGGTCGTTATGTAGAGAGTCGTCGCCATATATCGTGAAATAACCGCTTGAATTGTGAGGCGATTGAACCCAAATCTAATGATTAGATATGAATCAGATTTGAAAGCGTTAATAACTAAAAATAGATACCTCTCCCAAATTGGAGTCTCCGCAGTGACCTTTAGTCTCAGGATTGGCGATCACTACTTTGACTCCGGGCAGCAGTTTTCCCGATTCCATTAGACATAAGCTGTGAGGAGCGCCGCGTTCCACAAGAGTTACCCTATCATTACGCAGAGCTCGTGTATCGACATAAACAGTGGTCGGGTCAGGACTGGAGGCGCCCTGAAGGCAAAGGGCGACATTGACTCTACAACCAAATGATGTGCTGACCGCTCGAGCAGAAAGACCCAGACTTTGAAAGAGTTTAGAGAAAGAATTTGTAAGCGAAACGCGCGGTCGCTCTTCAGCGACGACAACACAGGTTCGGACGCAACTCAAGTTTACACCCCTTTGCTATTCAAACAAAATTTAATCGTTTTATTAATAATTAATAAATAATTAAAAGAGAAACCAAACCTTCATTTGTTGAATAGAAGAACTCAACCCTTTAGTGCAGAGCTCCATAACGCCATACGAGCAGAAGGTGTCCCGTACTTTGTATTGACTGACAGCACTTAACCATAAGCTGGGATTGATTTCTACCTCTGAGGGAGGAATAAGTATTGAGTGATGACCAGAATATACACTATTGAGACACCATAAGACAAAGCCGAGGCCACAGTATGGGTCCAGACAAAGAGCGATGTGTCTCGAGGGGTAGAGCTCACAGGCAAGTTTCATACTACGGCACAGGGAAGCAGCTGCACAGTGAGATACTTTAATTCCGGCCAACATTCCAGTTGTACTGACACTAAAATCCAAATAAGCAATCATTTCAGGAGTGGGAGCCCTATAAATGCTGGTCAACTTCTTCTTCGGCACATCATCGGTGTCGAGTGTCTGCGGCCATGACTTGATGTCGACCACATTCCCGGCCTCTTTTGATTTGAGCAATTTTATGACCGGACCCGTCGATAATATTAGAACCGATTTGGAGACGTCAACAATCATTCGAACGGTGGGGAGAGTTGTCTGAAGGTTCTGTGGATGAGGCGGTCTTATAGTCACCGGTACGACACCAATGAATAGACAGCCATAGAAAGCACAGATCAGATCTATTCCGGGCGAATATATTAGCGCCACGTGATCTCCAGTATTCAACTTTCCTCTCTCTAACAGAAGACACGCCACTCGTTCAGCCTTTTTGTGAAGTTGAGAACAGGAAAGTGTTGCCGTTTCGCCTCCTTTTGAATTGAGTAAAGTAAAAATATTGTGATCGGGAGATGTCGTCGAACGCCATTTCAATATTTCCGAAATAAATTGATATTTTCGTGTAGTGTCGGAGTCCTCTTCTATAGAGCCGACATCTCTTCCCTGTGCGATGGCTAGTCTGACCCCCTGTACAATATTGCCAACCATAACAGAGGCGGGACCTATTTCTGTGTGCACTT
>LBFM01006890.1:0-28261 GCA_000988765.1 Achipteria coleoptrata | reverse complement strand
TTCTCATATGAAGTGCCAAAAATCGGGGGTTTGGTTCATAGGAAAGGTTAATTCATAAGAGAGGTAATCAGAAATTAGGTTAAATCCATTATGAAATGCACTCATTTAAGCAAAAATCTGTAAATTTTTGCGGTTTAATACTTCAAAATGAATTCATTACTTTTTTGTCAACATTTTTTTAAACAAAGGATAAAATGTTTAAATCAATATATGTGTTATTGAATTACAAGACATGTGAATATTTTATAGTTCATATGAGTTCATAGTTACATTTTTGCATTAAAAAACTTGAGGTTTCACTAATATGTTCATATAAAAGGTCACTTCATAAGATGGGACTTCATAAGAAAGGCAGTTGACTATAGTAGATATGTTTTGTAGTGTTATAGAAAGTTAATATGATAAAAATACAGTAAACACTGTGTACTAAAATTAATGTTAGAAACACTTCATATTCAACAAAAATATTTACAGTAAATGTTAAAATGATTTCCATTTGATTCTATGGAATATAGTTTTATTATTGAATCCACTTTTACCTAAACTTTTTCTTGGTTAGAAAACCTCATTTCAAATTTATTAACTTTTTGCATTTAATAAATAAACTTTTATGGCAAAAATACCTTTCTCATATATCATGCAAAAAATTGGGGTATGTTCAAAAGTTTCATTATAATTATTATAATTAAGGGTTCTAATATTTTGCCAATTCAAATTACTGAGGCGGAATCGGATTATCAACGAATGTTAAATTAGTAATAATACACAATGCAAATGTACAGCGCTGCTAACCCAATCTGCACAGGCCTTTGACATTAAGTAAAATAAAGTCGAATTAAAGTGATTTAATATATATGATATACTGTATAATTTAATACTGTGCAGATTGTATTAGCAAGCTGTATAATGCAAAAAAATGACATTGGAGATTTCTGTTATTATATTCTTTTTTACTGTAGAGGTGTTTACAGTAAAATTAAAAATAAAGTATTGGTAAAATTGAAAATAAATAAAACATATAATTCTATTTTTATAATTATCTAAGATTTCTAAAACTATTTTTAAAATGACTAAAGTCTTAATTTTAAAATAAAAGTAAATAAAAAATTTAATAAAAAATATAAATAATGAATTTATCGATAATTAATTTAAGAGTAAAAGTGTTGGTGAAAATCAGGTCGTAATGATTTGCAGTGATCTCTAGTGTTGACATTGGAATGAGTGAAGTATTGATCAAAAATTGAATGCATTAATAAATTGAAAGCATTTAATACATTAGTGTTGGGATAATAGCGTTGATTGGATTGCCGTCAGTTCCCAATCGAGACTCGTTTAGTTGCAATCAGTCTCACTATTGGACATCAATTGAGTCCTAAATCGACATCTCATACACTGAGAGCACTCATTCATTGCCTTTTGCTTTCATTTCTCTTCAGTTTTCAGTAAAAGTGTTCACAAAATGGCTGAAAAGGACTCAAATTTTTTCAAACCCGAAGAGAAACTGACGACAACTGAAAGTATTGTTCAATTCTTATGGAACCCCAGAACCAGAGAGTTCTGTGGAAGGACTGGTAGCTCGTGGTGTGAGTATTGATCTCATTATCTCACAATTATTTCTATTAAATATTTTTAAATTTGTTTGAAAATTAAAAATAATTATCAAAACATTTAAATAAATGGCATTTAAATGACAATAGATTTCAATATTAATATCGACTAACAATTAGTCCCTTAATTACACGATTTGTCCCAAACTATTGATTTTTCTAAATAATGGACACATTTTTTGCTAAAATAATGTAATTTTATTGAAATTATTTTTTAATTATAAATAATTGTATGAAAAATGAATTATCACTCAATTATTGTATTAAAGTATTTGATAGTAATCTAGAGTTAAGTCAAAAGTATTAACAGATTTGCAAAAATGTTGACAAAAATACATTTTATTATTAATTGATTGATATTTGGATTTTGTATATAATTAAGAGTTGAGATATTTATTGATAGCATTGATTGGAGGGATGGCTGTGATTGTCGTCAATGAGAATCGGTATATAATAAGGCATATAATAAGCATGACTTATGTTTTTCAATGCATTCCTCCAAAATCTATTCAATTCATTGATTGCATTAATATTCTCGACGTTTTTAAACATTTATTTCTCAAAATGCGAGTCATTTAAACCCAGAATGAGATAAGCAAAGAGTTATCAATTTTATGAGTCTATAACTTATCGAAACAAAAAATCGCTTTCAAATAAAAAAATAGTTTTTATTCATTAATTTTAATCTTTTAATCAAAAAATAAATTAATAAAAATCTTTCATCGATTCAATGGATTGCAAAATACAGTACTCTTTGACTAATTTTTGTTCAAATTTTTCCATTATTTTCAGTCAAAATATTAATATTTTACATAATATTCTACTTATGTTTGGCTGCCTTTTGGGCTCTTATGTTATTAATCTTCTATCAAACCATCGATGAACGCGTCCCGAAGTGGCAGTTAGGAGAGAGCCGTATTGGATCTAATCCCGGTATAAACCGCTTAATATGTCTTTCCTTTTATGCAGTTCTGAATGACCTGTAATTTTAGAATTTTATTTATTTCTAACAATTTTTACAAACAATCGAATCATTGTATGTCTTAATGATTGACTCAAATGTCAATTATATTATGACTCAGCATATCATTCATCATATCATTCACTCTAATAACTAATCAATCATTTTATTAATTGTTTGTTAAATGTTTGGATAGGACTCGGTTTCAGACCCCGTCCTCGCGATGAGAACGTGGAGAGTACTTTGATTTGGTTCAAACAGGGACAGAATGAACAGAATTGGAAACATTGGACGGATAACCTCAATAAATTCCTAGAGCCCTATGAGAAAGCAAATGAAGCCACTTCTGATACCGGTGCTCACGTAGAACAGTGCGAAAATAATAAAACCACTGAAACGGGAAAGTTCTGCTTCTTTGATATCAAGAAAATTGATAACAATTGCACAAAAGGACAAGACTTTGGCTATAAAAGAGGCGATCCCTGTGTTCTCATCAAATTGAATCGAGTAATACATCCATTGATTTCATTAATTGATTGGTTTTTAAAAAATTTTCTAATTATAAAAAGATATATAATTGGAGACCCCATCCATACAGTGAAGAAGAAATTAAAGATAAGTCAATACCCGATAATGTCAGAGAGGGTTACGCCCGCGGAAAGAAAGATGTCGTTTATATCACTTGTGAAGGAGAGGTCAGTCATAAATTCAAACTTCTGTTCCATAAATATTTATTTTAAATTTAATGAATGAATGAATGAAACATATTTTCATTAATACTCTAAAATTAACCAAAAGATAAATATTAAAAATATATATAAATATATAAATCATTAGTTTTTATCAAACTCTATATTTGTTTGAATCGTCGAGAGTTGGACTATAAATGACTAATTTTGAGGTTTTAATCTCGATTTAAACTTTAATCTAAACTAACTTACAATACAAACACTATTCATATCCTAATCTTAATTAAAATTTAGTCTAAAAGTCAGAGAAAAAATTTGATTGAATTAATCTTATAGTTTAGGGTTTGAATTGAAAGTAATAAAAGAAATTGTGATTCACTTTAAATTAGTTAATGCTCTCAATTAATATAAAATATTTGATTGTTCTCTGAATTATATTTATTACTAAATTATAAGTGAAATACCGCTCTCATAAAGTGATTAAAATCAATGAAATTGTTTCACTTTATTATAACCGCTTCTATTCATTAATTTGAAATTAAAGTACAAAATTAATAACTATAGTTAAACGTAGGAAAGTCGAGGGTCGTCTCATATACATTATCATAGACTCAAAATTGCATTTTTCTTTGAAATTATTTAAATTTTGGATTAAACCAAAATTCTATTTCAAGCTTTTAATTATTCAAATATTTAATTCTGAGCCAAATTTGAGAAAAAGTGATAATTTATTGTTATATAAATAATTATTTTGTACTAAAAATTGCTTTTTATAGGATTTAGTTTAAAATGTATTTATAATGTGTTTTAAAATTAGTTTTAATAAAAATGGTTTATTCGACAGAACGCCGCGGATAAGGAGAATATCGGTCCCATTCATTATTACCCTCAAAATGGAATCGACTATAAGTACTTCCCATTCACTAATCAACCCGGATATCTGTCGCCATTCGTGTTCATCCACTTCCTGAAACCTACTCCAGGAGTTCTGATAAACGTTGAGTGCAAAGCTTGGGCTAAGAATATAAAACACGACCGAATGGACAGAGAGGGTAGCGTTCACTTCGAATTGTTAATCGACGGCTTTTAGTCTTCACTTATGTTATGTTATAATTATATAATTTTAGATTAGGTTCTGATTTATAGACATTTATAGTTTAATAGCAATCATACGTAACGTTAGTTTTAATTTTGATTCAAAGCACTCATTCATCGAATTTATTTCTCAGATTTTAGTATTTCGACGATTTTAAGGGTTGCCATAAAATTTAATTTATTTCTGTTCTAATCTTTGGGTCAGTCATTACTTGTTTTTTCAAGTGATTGACTTTTAGAACATTAAAATCGATAATTTCTATCAATGAATGATTGTATGGCAGCGCTGTTGACATCCAATTCGTTACTTCATTGAGATATAAGAGTCACTCTATTAGAGTGATTGGATATATTGTAATGTGAGGACAATTGAACGGTTCATCTCTTCATTTCACTACAATTATATAAATAGCGTTCAACCAGTAATGAAGTACTGATAACTGCGGAACAGCACTGCATTATTTGCTCATTACATGCGATTAAAAACAATTATTAATACTTTATAATCACGAGTGAAAACAACAGTTGTATTATATTATTGACTATTAATTGATTTCATTTATTTTCACTTATAATTGAGTCACTTATCCTTTACTATACTTCACACAAAACACGTAAACAAAACTATTTTCCATAAATACGATTGTTTTAAAAGCAATAATCAGAGTCTGAGGCACTCCAGTCTTCAAATATCTCAAAAGAGCAGACAATTTCACTGATTTGTAGACTTTGTAATGTGTTTTCCAATTAGACTTTTGTTGCCTTCAGTTAAATATCTGTATTAAACTCTTTGTTTAAATAAATTTCATTTAAAACAATCGGCAAAAATGTAATGCATTTCTATATTTTGATCGAAGAAAACAAATGTTTTTTAGTTATTTTTTGTGTAAATTTTTTGTATCATTAATACAAATCTAGTCTTGTTTTTAATGGAAAACACACTACAAATAGAGTTAATATTTATGGGAATTAAAAGGTTTTAAAAACAAAAAGAGAGACAAACTTTTGGAACGACTTTGCATTCAATTCAATTGAATGCCATTTATTGAGATTTTTAGTGCAATTTTATTCATATCATTATTTTTTCCGGTTTTATCTCTTTTTGATCCATAGATTATTCAATTTTGAAATTAATAATAAAATGATTCGGATATACATTTCGAATGTAAACCAACGATTATTTTTAAATTTCCTGTAAATTGCTTTTTAAAAACTAATGAATGATTGAAAAGGCGTTTAATTAATGATTAAATTTCTGGCGTTAATAATAGTTTTATTTACAAACAGTTCTATATTTTTATTCATTTCAATAACAAAACATATTTTTCTTTTCAATTATTATAGAATTTCGATTAAAATCAAAGTTTTGTTTATATTATATTAACTTTTGTTTTGAGTCTCTTTTATATCATTTTTTAAAACTTAATCGTAGACTAAATGTTAGATTTTTGTCAAACATTGTCTGGAGTCTAGAGTCCAGTTAAGCTCATATAGTGCTCATATAATGCTCAAACACCACCGTATAAGTACAGACATATCAATTCACTTATTATACCGAATTCTCTGACTTTAGGCGCCTTATATGGCAGGTTCCCAACTCGGGTAGGCTTCAAAATAGCATGGCGTGTTACCTAGGTAGTACGCCACCCCCTTTTAGAATCAGAGATAACACGCCATGTCTTGATAGCTCATATTAATAGCAATGAATACATTTATTTATCAAATCAATGACTCATTATTTCAGTCAAAACTGTGTGTCGTGTTACCTAGGTAGTTACCTAGGTAGTACACCACCCTCTCTAAGAAACTGACATTAGTCTAAAGTCAGAGAATTCGGTAGGAGTAAAGTGATTCTTAATATTCAATATTTGAGTTTATTTTAAAAAAGTTTTTAATTTGAAAGAAAGTACTTTTCAAAGAATTTTGAGCGTATCGTTCAGACATTATCTTGTATACAAGACTAGATCAGTTTGACTGATTTTTGTCAATTTCAAAACTATATTCAAGATTATCTCAATAGTGTCTCTCATCTTATCAAAAATGACATAATATTGGAGTAAAATAGTTTTAGTGCACTGAATTCTTTCGTAACTGAATGCTTGGCCCAAAATTTTGTTCAGTTATTACGAGGTTTTTCAGTACGAGAGGTTCAGTTACCAAAGGATTGGTTCAAATTGAGCAAGATTATCTAGATAACAGCCCTTATTACAAACTGATCTAGTCTTGCAGTGCCAGACAATGTCCGAGCGATACGTTAATCACTTTAGAAACACAAATAGGCTTTAAATATGATTGAAAGCATATTTTAGCACTCATTCAACCACTTGTTATGATTAAAATAGTGGTCAATAGAATTACTTTCTTTCAATTGTATAATAAATCACTTTTTAGAACATCTGAACTCATTTTATAAGCAACTCTTTTATCTGCTAACTATGGGGTACCACAACCTATACTTAGCTATACTTAGATCTTAGATAAACATAATTAATACAAAAATCATTTCTTTTGGTTTAACTTTTGCCGAATAAAACAATAATTTAGTCATAGTTTGAGTAAAGGCGCAAATTTTTTATCGGTCAGAGGATATCCCTTCAAATTAGAGACAAAATTGAGTCAAAAGTAGAGTAACTAAAAAAGTGGACACTAATGATAAACAAGAGAACCGGAATCTCCTTAAGAGATACCATTGATTTGTCTTAATATGAGTTGAATTTTATGATCAGTTATTGTTTGCTCTGAACTCTTCTGTTTTGTCCACTTTTGCCCAAAATATTGAATTTAAAAATAAAATAAAGGATTTTATTTGAGAGCCAAACGACTGGTGAGAAGAAATGTATTTGAATATCACTGAAATAAAACACTTATTTAGTATTATTTAAGTACACAATAATTATGACAAACCAAACGCCATTTCGAGGTCGGGCCTCATTCGCACTAATGATGAAAAGCGGGAAAAATATCGAAAATATTGCTCCGCTTAAGAGATAATTAGGAGTTATATAAGTTGCCAGAGCGAGGGGTAACCCAAAGCCAAGAAAATAAGTCCAATTGTTTTCTATAAAATGTAGTCTTCGGTGTAATTCCCAGCCTTTTATTCAAATAAATGGTAATATATTTGTGGTCAGGAATTGAATACAAACCCATATTAAACCATTTATATTCAAAAGAGTATAACGAATACAATAGACTGATGTGTAAGAGAGCGGCCAACTGTCCGACTAATGGAATCGGCAAAAACTCGACTAACATTGACTGCAATTATAAACTTATTTTTAGAGATTTTATTTAATTTTAAATCAATCAAAACCTGTAATAGAAATAGAATTTGGATCAGAAGACTAAAGAACGTATCGGCGATAAAAACAGGTATATTTCGGAACCCTTGAGGACGGCCTCTAAATGCGTTGTCGGCGATGTCCTAACCATTGGTTTAAACATAAGTTGATATTAAGTGTTCTGAAAAAACGATCGATTAATACCTGAAACCATAAGGCATTGACGACACGACTCAATAGAAAAAGGGGTAAAACCCAAAACACTGAGAAAAAGTAAGAGAGTGTGGGTTCCAACCAAAACCATGTCGAGGATACCATCCCTTCTTGAGATCCGAACGCAAATTGCATACAAAAATAAAGCCATTTAAGGATCACATGATTGAAGACAAATATTGAGACCTAAAACAAAACCATTAATTAAGAAGTTTTTAACCATTAGATGACTGACCAAAAAGAGTCCGCCGTTTAGACAAATGCATTCAAATATCCGTTTCATTATATTATTAGCGTTTTTGGCATTTCTGTCCTCTTTAACCACTCTTCTGATGGCCAACAGTCCAATCATTGAATCATATGTACCACTCATTACACCTCTCATTACATTCTGTTTAATACAAACAAACTTTCAATTGATTTGAATGTCAGACAAACAAACGAAAGATCAGACCTTAATTGTATACATAATTAATTGATTGCTTTATCTTTATTTTCAAACAAATAACTCATAACTAAATTAATTTCAGTTTAATTATCTTATTTCGGATTAATTTCTCATTTTTTGACAATAAATTTATTAATTTTATTAATAATTTCTATTATTTTAATTGAATTTAAACTTAAAATATTGAGTCAATTATTTCGCAATTTGTTTACAAAACTGAGTGAAACTATATTTCAAAAATTACATCAAAAAAATTGAGAAAACCCTTCATTCAAACTATTACTATTCCACTGAAAGGAGAACATTCAGCTTTTCAGTAATAAAATTACTTTTCAAATACAATATTACATTTTGAAACTTTAAGCACAACTTTTATATCACATTAAAATTTAAAAACAATTAACTTAATAAAGGTAAAATATGTTATTGATAATTATATTGATTTAAATGTTTCAGAAGATATTAAACTCAAAATAATAAGTTGTTTAATTTCTATACAATTTAACTTTAAAATTGTTTTAAACGTAATATTGTATTTGAAAAGTAATTTTATTACTGAAAAGCTGAATGTTCTCCTTTCAGTGGATTAGTAATAAAATCCGACTCCTTTTTCAAAACTAATTTTCATTAATTATTTGTTGACTGGACTAACAAATGAGGAAAATTTTATTTAAAAATAAATTCATTAAAGAAGTTTTGCTAAAATTGCCCTGACCAGTGACCAGTGACCAGTGACCACACTAATACATTATGACTTTGAAATCACCTGTAATCTTAGAGTTGTCAAAAAGCCAAGAACAAGATTTAATGTTTCTATACATAAATAACGGGTAATAAAACTTTTCAAATTAGTTCCTTGTTTTGGGAAATAATATCTTTTTGTGGGAAATCTCATTAAAGTTAATTTTGAGTTTTTGATCCCAGATTTTAGTCAATATTTATGAATAATTTCTCAAATGTGTTGTATTTGTTTTGAATCAGTTATTGTTTTTCAAATAAAATTAATTATAATTAAAATTGGATTTAAAAATAAGATAAAATGCTTTCTGTATTAAGACTAACGAATAGATGTATTAAAAGCGAGTTTAGGTTAAACTCAAATAATTTCCAATTAATTAGAAATTTTGGTAAAAGAAATTTCGAGAAAAGCGAACAAATTATGAGTAAAACTTCAGTTTTAAATAATATGAAAACTTTAATAAAACCATTTATATTCACAATTGGAGTAATATTTTTAATTTTTTAACTCAATTTTTAATCAATTATTAAAACAATTTAATTACTGTTAAGTTTAGTGCAACCGTTTATTCAGTTTATTTGGTTTACAACTTTGAAAATTCAATTTATTTGAGACAAAAGTTAAGTCATTGGAATCAATGGAAACAAACGTTTAATACATTTCCAGCTCTTAATGAAAATAATAAAAACTCAAATATTTTGGATAAAGTAATTGACTTTAAATTGTTTTTGTTATTAAAGTTTTTGTTTATTTAAATTTCTGTCCAAAAGTGGACCAATTGGTGGAACACAACAAACAATTCTTTCAAACTTTTCTTAGGAATCGCTGCCATTAATGTTATGGTATTTATCTGTTGGAGAGTTCCAAGATTTCAACCTTTTATGGTTAAACACTTTATGAGCACTGATCCCATTAATAGTAGGCTTTAATTAATATTATGAGTGTCAACAGAGAAAACCTTTGAGACAATGCTATCCAATAGAGTTAACTCCTATTGGATAACATTGTCTCAAAGGTTTTCTCTGTTGACACTCATAATAGTAATTAGTTTTAACTTTGAATTTATTTTTATCTGTTGTTTATTACAGAAGAGTTAAAGTGTTGGCCAATGCTTTGGTCCACATTTAGTCACTATTCGGCCACTCATTTGACCTTTAATTTAGTCGTTTTGTACTCTTTCTCCCAAATCGGTGGACATCTCTTTGGTTGGGACCAACTGTTGGCCTTTTATCTCAGTTCTGGTATGAATTTTAATAGTTTTAACCATTGATTATAATATTTTTGTCACTTTTAGGAGTAATTTCTTCATTCGGTAGTTATTTCGCTAAAGTGTTGACCGCAAGAACCGGTCCCTCATTAGGAGCCGTGAGTTTTGTTTGTTATATATTTTGCATTCGTATGACTCGTTTGGGTCCTAATTATTGGTTCGAATTATAAATTCATTTTTTATTTTAATCAAAATGAAAGTCGGGAGCGATTTTAGGGGTACTGTCCTCGTGTTGTATCGCAAGACCTGATTTGCAATTAATGATAATATTTTTGCCATTTTTCACAATACCTGCGGGACTGGCGCTCAAAGGAATTATATTAATGGATAGCGCAGGTCTAGTACTGGGCTGGAGACTGTTTGACCATGGTGCTCATTTGGCCGGTACTCTCTTTGGAATGTATGTCATTAAATGTTTTGTTTATTATAAGACTTTATTTATAATTTCTTTTCAGATGGTATACAACTTATGGACAGAATATAGTTTTCAAACATAAAGGAAAAGTCATTAATATTTGGGAAAAAATACGAAACAAAATAATTTAATTTATTTAAAAACTATTAATTAATAAAATATTATTTTTTAGTTTTTATAAATTAAATTAAAATTTCACAAATGTTTGGCATAACTAGAATTCCAGTCCCTTTCAAAAATCGATTGCAAGTCATCCCTAATGTTTGTTTCGTTCTGTTTTGGAGTTATTGTGAGGCCAACCCCTCCCGTGTTTTCAAAATAATCTGCAGACCAGTTGGAAGTCCCGATATAAGCGCTTTTATCGGTTACCATATATTTGTTGTGATTGACTCTCGCAAAGGGTATCATTGCCTGCAATGGTGTGAACGCCGGCACAACAAATAACTTGATTTGAATGTCGGCTCCAAATATCTTCGAGTCATTAAAGACAGCTAACGATCGAAGAAAAAAAGGCATTGATTTGCGCGTATGATTCCAGTGACTGGCCATTAGTCTAACCCTTACTTTCCTTTGAATCGTCGCTTCTTTGAGCGCGTTATCAATGATTGGCCAAAAAGTATTGTATTTGGAGTATAAGTAAATGGGATAGTAATCCATTACTGCGATATAAATGAATTTTTTGGCACTTCTTATCACAGAAAGGATTGCGTCGATATCATTGGTTCGACCGAAAGGACAAAAAGATTTGGGAG
Source organism: Achipteria coleoptrata (assembly GCA_000988765.1). Classification (NCBI taxonomy): domain Eukaryota; kingdom Metazoa; phylum Arthropoda; class Arachnida; order Sarcoptiformes; family Achipteriidae; genus Achipteria; species Achipteria coleoptrata. The sequence goes on along the minus strand of LBFM01006890.1, from coordinate 16,797 downwards.
AAGACGACAAAAACACACTGTAATCCATTTCATTAAAAGATATTGACATCGGATTACTTCCATTATATTCTGTCCACACATTTTTTGGCCAATATTTAGGAATCGTTGCATTGGGTTCTCCCAAATACCAGTAAACTTCGAATATTTTGGATAAATCTTCGGCCAAAAGTTGGCAATCATTCAAAACAATCCCCATTTCCTTGACATGAGTTAATGATCTCCAGTCCATATTCGCGCTCCCGATATATAAATCTTTTTTATCGATTAGAATGAATTTTGTGTGGAGAATACCGGCGCCGACCAATCGAGTGAAGTTTACTTTACGAATGTCTGCCACACTTTCGAGAAGAATTAAATCAGTGCTGTCTTCAGAGTCTTTGTCGTCATTGACTGCAATCCTTAGTTTAATGTTTCGAAACTTTGAAGAATATATTAATGCATTCAATAATTGCTTTCCTTTAATACTGGATTCGTCCGGATTTGGCATAACATCGGTTCCGATTAAAGTCCAGTAAAACGATGCGATTTCTATCGAGTATTTAGCGTTTGATATCAAAGATATTAATTCATCGAAAGTCGAATTCGAAATTATAGAAGAATTATACGTCAAACCAATCGGAATCGTTTCCACAATATTTGCCTTACAATTGGGTTCACTGTTTGCCAAACAATTGGATCCGATTTCAGATAAATATATCCAACAAATCACTGAAATATTTAAAACTTTTGTGAAAACTTTCATTTTATTTATAAATTATACACTTTTTTCAATACATTTATAAATTATAAAAGTTTTGTGTCATTCAGTTCTACAGAATCTATAATACATTAAATTATATATTATTTTTGATTAGCAAACAATAAAAATATCAATACTTCTAAATCACGAGATTATAAAAGTTTATCGGTTTGTTAGTCAAGACTAGGGTTGGCTGCGATACAAAGTTTGTAAAATACATCTTGTATTATACAGTATTATACCAAGTCCAATTTTCCATACATACACAAATGGCGGCTTTTAGCAGGAAATGCCCTTGTAAACAAAAATTGTTAGTAATTCCGGTGGAAAAGTGACGAATTTTCTCAATTTAATTTTCCTTGAACATAAATAGATTAAAACAATATTTAAAAAGATTTAAACTGGGTCAAATCTTAAATAAACGGGATTAACCGTAATTTAGCCGAAAAAATCTACAAATTCTTCTCAATTTTGCGCCATATTGATACATGAATAATACAAGGAATACATTGTATAATACAGTACAATACAAAGTCAAAATAAAAATTTTGTATTTTGCCAACCCTAGTTAAGACTCTTGATTCAAGAGTATTGTCTCAATACTCTCTTACAGTAATTGTATTTTTACGATAAGCTTATTAATTTGAAATTTAATCTACGACTCTATTTAAGTTTGTAAACGTTTTTTACATTAAATCATTTGCTCTAATTTTACGTTAAGTTGTATATAATTTGAAAACCTTAAATAAAACTAATGATTGAATAGACCTTGAATTCAACATTTAAGATGAAATTTTCTTAATTTTTATTCATTTAATATCACTTCAAATGTCAAATATATTTATTTTATTTGCAAACATTTGATTATAAATAATCTTTTATAAGTTATAAGATGATGATTATTAAGAAATGTCCAAGGTGTAAATATCTTATGCAGAGATAATTCATTCTGATCTTGAGTTTGAGTACTGAATGACAATTTGAAAATTAAATTTAAATTGATAATTTTATCATTAATCAGCAAATTAAAATACTCTGTGGTCAAATCAATAGGAGTAGTAGGGAAGGGGACAGATAGATAATTCTCAAAAGATTGAGATTTTTTCACAACTTTTAACACAAGAACTGAAATTTGGTTTCATTTGAGGATAAGTTATTGCTCTGATAATATCAACAAGTAAAGTTTGACAATTATGTTGATATCTCTTGTTAGACATACTTATTCTCGATTAAAATATACAAAATTTAATCTAATTAAATCTAATTAATCAAATTAACAGTATACTAATTTACCGAGGACCTTGCACTTCTCTGATCAAAATATAAAATTAAAGAAAATCAATACATAGCGTGACTGAGAAATATTAATAAAAACAAATTGCATGCCTCGATATCACTAGATTTATTTGAAATGATCTCAAAAAAAGTTTCAAAGAGACTCTCTAAAGAGATTCATCTATTTTTAAAGTTTGTTTGTCCACTGATTGGCCACAACTAGATATTAAAATATTTATCATTATTTAAGTTATATTCAAATAATATCTTAATATTTTAATTGTAAACAATTCTAACAACAAATTAGTTTTATTAGAAAAGCGTTCAAATTATTCCTTTAATGAGTATTTGCTTAAAGTATTGATTTATTATTAGAAGTATTAGATTCAAAACATTTGTTATAAAATTAATTTCAAAAATGTCTAAATTTGAACACAAACACAATGAAGAAGTGGCTCTCAAAAGGATATTACCACCGGAAGAAAGGGTCGATTTTGACTTTGCATATAAGAAATGTTCGCTTTTTACTGGAATCAATGAAAATGAAAGCCAAATGAAATTTAAGGATCGGATTTACAACACATTAGTTTTGGTACTCCTTTACTCAAATCTAATTCGAACGACAATCGAATGCTTTTTATCTGAAGACTCCAATTGGTTCCTATATTTGGGTGATTTTAAGCCGTGGTGGGGCCAACCATATATCACACATCAAGTAGTCTTTTATATGGCAGTACTGGTTGTGCCCGCAATTTGTACACTTAATATAACAGCAGACGAGAGTCTAAAACGATGGCGTTTGCCATTCAGATACATACAAGGAATGGCTTCGGCACAGGATATCAAACTCTGGAATATCAGTTATGTTCAACAATTGAGACAAAAGATGAAATTCACGTTTAAGAGAGCTTTTATCGCATCACTCAGTGTTCACATTCCGTACACAATAAGTGTTTTTATGACATTCATTTTGAACTGTAAGAGTTGGTATCAAATGGTCTTATATGGCATACCCTGGACTATCTATGAATCCCTTTGGACTATTTATATCACCACAAATAACTATGGTTTACTACCTGGCTCATTTGAAATCGTATGTTTTTACCTACGACTGAGATATCAACAAATCGATGATATCTTGAATGATATCAATCAAAACTTAAAAAGATGTTCCAATAGTTCTTTACTCATCAAAGATCTCAGAAATATAAATAAACTCTTATATCAATTGAATGATACGAATAAAGATCTCATTAATTATAATAAGTATTGGAGTAAATTCACAGCAATTATATTAATCTCATATATCCCACAACTTTTGTTTGAATTCTATATTTTTCTATTCATTCCAATCAATACATCGGTTCTAATGTTTTCATTATTATTGAATCTAAATATCTTTGCATTGATTACACAATTGGCTATGTTTTCAGCAATACTTAAAACAAAGGTTTGAATAATAATAAATCAAATCAAAAATTATTTATTTCTTTAATTTAATGTCTCTATTCGTAGGCAAACAGTTTTTACACAAAATTGAACTCAACATTCCTTCGACTGAATACTGCACTCAATAGAAACAAAATCAATAAAGTTATGGCTTTTAAGCATAAATTGAAATTATCCTCATTTATAGAAAGATATTCCACTCGTATTCCTCTCGGTATTTACGTATTAAACATTAAGTTAATCGACTTTGAGTTTTATTATCAACTTTTGGTTCAAGCAATTCTTTATTTCTTACTTATTGTTAGAATATTACAATTAATAAAATAATCATAATTTATGATATCTATCAGTGACTATCACATTACAATACCTCACAATTTTTATAAAAGTTTAGCTCTAATTTTATCTAGGTTACAGTTGGAATTTTGAAGTAAAATTTGTATCAATAATTGGTTATTCACCTTGCTAATTTTCTAGATTCAACAATTTTTGTAAGTTGTGAAAAATCAACAAAAATTTGACAAATTATCTTGTAACTTAAAAAGTAAGGAATGCTCAATAAAATCTGTTTAAAATATAAATACTTAAAATCTTAAAATTTCAAAAGTATCTTGTTGATAAATGAAATTAAAAAAAGAATTTCTAGGTATTTTGATATAAATTGAACTCATATTAATCTATTTTGATTAAAATGATCAATAAAATGGATAAACTTGTTTGTATAGTGTAATTATAGTTTAACTAGATTTTCGAATAAACAGCCGAATATGTATATCCACACCAATTGCATAATTAGAAACTTTTATTAAATATCCTAAAAATAATGTTTCAAATTGTGGCACTCCTTTCATATTCTGTAATATTCTGTTTCTAATAGTATTTTTCTTTTATTTGAAAAAACCGCTAATTATTTGTTTATTACATTCAATATTCACTTTTATTGGGAAAACATTTGTCACAAATTGTGAGCCTATTTTCAAATTTATTTTTCAATATAAAGTAAGTCTGCTAGGTTATCTTCAAAAATATGACCAATTAACTTTATTTAAATTATGAAATCCTTTAAATTTTTAAATAAAATGTATTTCCAATAATTTTATATAAAGTTTATTCAAATGATTTAAGTGTTTGTCATAATTTGCAAAATAATTCTCTTTTCTAATTAAAAATTGTTTTCTCTTTAATCGTATTTTAGAGTAAATAAATGTTAGCTTACATTAAGTGATGTCTTATCGCGGAAGAAGTGTTTTCTTTGTGATAATCAATCGATTCATTAATTCTCTTAAACCTAAAAATATAAGACCAGACATAAAACATATGGGAAACGATTATTTGGGTAATCATTACTTTGAAATACAAAAACCTAAAGGTATTAATAAATGGATTTATATTTTAATAATATATTAAATTCAATGCAAAACATAATTTTCAGAATTATTTGACGCCAGAAAACAACCCAAACGATGGTTTAAACCCCCGCACGAAGATCTATGGGATCGACCCCTACCTCCAGAGTGGAACGGTATTCAGTTGTTGATAATTAGTCCAAATTTATACCATTTTTGATATGTTTTGAATTTAATAACTGATTTTGTCTGATATGAAAGCGTGGCTTCGGATGAGTCGAACGGATCCACCGACTGATGAAGAAATTCAATACAATCTTATGATTGAAATGAAGAAAAAAGAATTCGACGCCAAAACAAAAACAGAGAAAATCGAGACTAAATCCAATCCATTCTCCAATTTTCCGGTATTTCCCGAATATGAAGACAATCCTAAAGAGAAAAACTAAATTTTCAAACAATAACTGAAGAGTAAAAAAGTGTCACATTTTTAATCACTTTTGTTATTATTATTAAAAATTTGAAAATATTTATGAAATAATTTAAATTAAAATACAATTAATTGTCGGCTCTTTTAAAATGTAAATCACATTAATGTGAAAATAAATGGATTTAATAATTGTTAACAGTTTTGGTCACAAATTCAAGACTTCGGGAATTCTTGAGATGAGATAACATTTTATTTGTTTTTCTTTCGATTTTTAATATTATCGATACGTTTAGTCTTCAGTTTATTCTTCTTCTGTTGATTTTCGATATGTTTGGCTAATTTCCAGGAAAGATAAGCACTGATACAGAAAAACGGCGACAAAATTAACAAAACTGTGTATAAAAACTGTCCCGGATTTTGGACCGACCAAACAGACAGCCATACAAACCATTCCCTCACAAACTATAAATCAATTAAAGTTTAGTTATCATTGAAAACAATCAAAACAATGAATACCTCAAACATTTGATCAAATTATTTAAAAAGGATTCCGTTTATTATTTGATTGAATTATTGACAAAATGACTTCAATCACTCGAAAATATTTGAAAATTTTAATAAATTAATGTAAAACAAATAAATGATAAGTTGTGATAAGTTGTCAAAGAGTTGTCATGGTTATATCAATAAAATGACACTCCTATTAATAAATTACGTTTTCTACACACAATTACAACAATTTGGCTAAAATGACATTAAATTTGAATTCTCTTTAAATGATTTATTAATTTAAATAAATTTAAATAAAATTTTAAACGAAATAAACGAAAAATTGGAATAAAAATATTATAATTAAATTTGAGTCTCATTTACAGAGAAATCATTTGAAATGAGATCAGAATAACGAGTAATTAGAAAAAAGTGTAAAATAGTTATAATTGAAAGGAAAGTTAAAATACTCTTTGATTCCTAAATGTTATTTAAGATTACATTTTATAGTCGACTGCTTTTTCAAATAATTCCAAAAGACGTTTGACTTCTTTTCTGTATTAAAAATGCGATTATTATTAATATTTAATCGAATATTAAAAATATTTACAATTCTTCAGACAATTTATTTATTGGTTTCATTGATTGGTTGAGTTCTTCACACTTAGCCATCAACTGATACATTGACTTAATTTGAAGAAAATTTTGAAAAAACAAACAAAACGTAGAATTTATATAAAATTAAACCTTTATATTAGAATCGATTACATCACAGGTTTTGTTAAGAGATGTCTCATAAGTGGAAATACATTCAACAGTGAGTGATGTTATCTGAAAAATAAGCAAAATATCAAAAACAAAAACTTAATTATTTTTGATTACGTTATGAGTGGACTCAGAGATATGTTTTAACATTGAATTTATATTAAGTGACAATAATTTTGACTGTTTTTCCAAATCATTCAAAAGTTTTGGTTCAATTCGTTCAGAATTTTGTGAGAAATGATCTAAAATTTAATTGAATTTAAATAAAATTTTCATTTAATCGATAAAAGAGTCAAACCTTCGATGGAAGGCGAAGAAGTGCTGTGTTTTAACTTGTGTTGAAAATCTTGTGCCACATATGAGATAAGATTTCCCTCATATGATACGTAATCTGGGATTTCATCCATTTGTGAGCTCTGATCAAAAGATTGTGTGTTTGGGTTGAGATTAAGGTTTTCCGTTTCATAACTGGCTTTTGTCCGTTCCGTCCATTTGACAATAGTTGACGACAAATGAGGTAATGACAGACTCGAAGACATTTTCTTTGTTAACTCTCTCTTATTTACATTTTGTTCACTAAAACTTTGGTCCAATTCTTCTGCCAATTCAACGTCTGTCTGGTCATCACTTTCTGAAAATGATATTTCATTATAGGATGAGGTCATCAAATCATTGGCCAATTGATCGCAATGTTCTTCAGTAATACTCAAAGGACTGGTTGTCGACTCATTGTCCTCATCTTTTGGTGAAGATTTTAAACTCATTTTTTGTATTAAATAATAATATCAATAAATAACTTAATTGTTATGTCGTATAATATTTATATATTAATTTTCATTCAAAATCTCTAATAAATAAATAAACTTTAATTTAAATCACAGAAAATGTTTGTTTGTAAACAAAAATATGAAATACTGTCCACAAACAACATTCAAAATTGAATCAAATAATTTCATTATATTAGTTGAGACGGGGATTACTTTTTCTATATATTGTGAACGACACCAATGAATGGCCTTTTTATTGTTTAATAAATATTTAAATACACGAAAACATAACTTTTTTATGAGTCATCGGATTCTTTAGTCATAACTTTTCATATCTCTTATTAATAGCTCTAAAAAATAATAACTAAATATAATTAAGTTTTATTTAGTGCTTTGAAATCTAAGACAACTTTGGGATCAATCTTTGATCGTTTGATTTCTATCTTTAAATGAATTTGGTTTGTATTTAATTGAAAATAATTTTATGGTTAAACTTTTGAATCAATAGCCAAATGAAGATAAAGTTAACGAATTGAACAACAAATCAGTCAAATGGTTGGACAGACTATCGAAACCATCGGACTATTTAGGTCTGACCTATCGTTTGGTGGATTGCGTCCTATTGTTTGTAGTCCTCACTTATCAGAACTCTTCTATCAGTTATTACATAACATTATATAACAAAGAGACCAATGGATGGTATTTCTTATTTTTGGTCGACTTTATAATGGCGTTCCTCTTCATGATTGGAGCCTTTTTTGCCACTCGTTATTACCGGAAACTACATCTTCTCAAACGAAATGGAGCGACACATAGATCTGAAACCGATAGCGACGGCAGTCGGCGTATCTTCAATATAAACTTTCCTGAATGGATGGGCGCTCTTCCATTGGTTTGGATTTCGTGGCTCTTATATGTGTTCGTTATATCCGTCAAAATATTTATTATTCATTTGCAGAAAATTGCGGTCACTTTATATCTCACTTCTCATACGGTATTCATATTTCTATTACATTTTAATCAAATACTAAACAAATTATTAAAGTCTCCGGAAAAAGATGGCGAACCGCACACTCTTAGACTTTGTTTGGGAGCGATGGCTATTGTCTTCCTTTTATGGGTGGAAATCCATAGAAATAATTTGAGTCATCAGTCGAAGGAATGTGTCAAAGAGTTGACCACAACTGTTGTCTTCGAGATATTCGATTCAATCGATTTATTGGAATTATTGATTCCTGAAAGTCCTAACGATAAGAACTGGAATTCCTCACTCTCTCAAAGACTTTCTGTGGTTATACTGGTTTTGGCGGCACTCAATCTATTGTTGCCATCAATTGGTTTATTCCGTTTAAGTCAGAGTCGGTTCAACTCTCATAGACTCGGACTTCGAATGAATATTTTACACAACATTTTGCGAATAGTTTTGGTTAACATTCCTTATATGGTTTTAAGGATTTTCTTTTGGGTGGCTATCGATAGAGAAATTTCGATATTTTTGCTGAAAAACGCGTTATTCCTATTCGTCAGTATTAGACATATCGTATCGGAAACACACGAATTGAGAAAATCCAAAGAAGTTATTAACTTTTTATTGAATCAAATAATTTATTTAATTTTTATTAATAGGTATCCAAAAATGAAAACGAATTACCTCTAAGAGAAGTACCCGAACCACAAACTTCTGATAATACATTCGACGCATAATGTAAGACATAATCGCATTTTTAACAAATGTTTGCATCAAATCTCAAAATGTATTCATTGCCAAAGAAATGTATTCATAACCAGAAATGTGCCAAATATTGCATTTTTCAATCTATTCTATTCATAATATGTACTTAAAATGATTTATTTTTACTAAAATTGTGCTCAGAATTTGTAACAAAATAGAGACCCTTTGATCACTATTTTGTTCCCTTTAGACAAAATGTGTCAATATTTTGATCGCCTTATGGTTACCAATAAAGAGATTTCAGAACAAAAATTGTTAACAGTTTTAAAGTATCTTTAATTTAGAGTCGGTTTATCTTCAGTTAACATACTTTAAGAACACTATTAATGCATTTGTAATACAAATCAATCAAATATTTATTTATGAGAATATTTTTTAACGATTTATAGCATAAATAGAAAATATTTCAAAGGACCTGATTTAAGGCTTGTTGTTGTTCTGGACTTAAATGTTGATAACAATTACTAAATATATTTGAATCCGACTAAAGAAACAATAGATTAATATATCATTAAAATTATTGATTAAAAGAGTGTATACTTTAATAAATCGGAGGTAAGAAACGAGTTGTTGTCCTAATTCACTGTTAGAGTCGATTGACATTCGGGCGAACACTTCAGCAATAATTGCGAAAATATGGGGTAAATTGCAATTATTGACCCCAACTATTGCCGTGTGATTACTGTTTATATTAAAGATCATATTTTTGTAATAATTGACAACAAATTTAGAGCTGTGCTTACCGTTCAAGTAATTGATAGAGAAATCCATAGATGTGAGGAACTTCTTCGTCGTCCTCCCAAACCGGAAGCCATTTCAACCAAACCGGAAGAATAGAGTCGACATCGATCTGTTCAAAACAATACAAATTGTTTAGCGTTTATACTAATTATTTGCAAATATTTGTATATATATATCAATCAGAGTTCACAAATTGGAACAAATTAAGGCAAAACCCTTTAATTACTTTTGGGTTCATTCATTAAAACAAGTGTTCACAGAAAACTTATATAACGATAACATCATTTATATAATACATGTAATAAATTTAATCGGGTTTTTGGAAGCCATCGGAAATCGAGTTAGCCTTGATAATGGGTGGGTAGCTATACATCAAATACCTATAAGACCTTTGGTTACCACAACGCGTTTTTCAAAAAACTCAGGTTTACATAAAAATGTATAATTTATAAAATAGATTTTAAGTATTGATTTTCTCAGCTAAAACAAAATGCTGGACAAAATTGGTTTAATTCTGAGTGCTCCAGGAGCCTTAAACATCAGCTATGGTAGTTAACAAATATGACATATTATATATATTTATGATTTGATTAAATGTTTAAACAAAATTAATATTAATTTTTATATCATTATTAAACTTAGAATACTTTAAAGCTAGAATAAGAACCTAACCCAGTACACCTGGCCAACCCCCAATCTAAGTAAACGTATAAAAGTGTACTGATGTGATCTGAGGTGGTGGGGTGGGTGGGGGTGACAGACCAAATTTATATACACCGAAAGCTTGGTTATCGTTGTAAAAAAGTGATGATAGCCACTAGCAGATAGTGTATGCAGGGACAACTGCATCTATTATTCAAGATTAAATGTTCTAAGAAAGTGATTCCTTATATTGAAATTTATTAATCACTTTTAGAAACACAAGTTTTACATAAATTTAGGTTTGGGTTTGAGTTTGAGTTTGATGAGCACTACTCACATATAATCGCACCCATTATTAAAATCAGAGAAAGTATTTCACGTCTTATAAAAATAGTGAGTGAATAGCAATAATGAAAAATGGTTTACCTCAGAGCTATTAAACTGTAATATTTTAGTGACGGCTGAAATGCCGTTTTCTGTGGCTGTTATGTTGTGCACCAGTCGTGAGTTCGGGTCTTCAATCATTCGAATCAATAACGGAATGAATTCTAATAATAATTATCGAGATTTTAATTTAATTTAATTTTCAAATAAAAGCCTAAATGTGACACAAAATTGGGGTTAACTTAAGAATCCAAACATTTTGGGACACTTTTGGTATTTTATAGAGAGTTTGGAAATATAAATACCAGAGAATGTTTTGGCAAAAGATGGTCCGCCATATTTGGCGAGAACTCCTATTCCATAGGCTGATGCCTGTCTGACCTCCGCGTGTGAGCTCTGAATACCTGTTAAGAGAAGCGGTAAAAAGAAATTTTCATATTTGGCCGAATGTTGTCCTCCGTGTTCAATGACATCATCCATCACACAGATAGCCCACTGCAGATCAGTATAGGGTCTGCCCAAAGACTAGTTCACAATTAAACTAATTTAGAATATGATATATAATTCAATTAAAGAACTGACCGATAGGTTAATGAAGTGTTGATATATTAGATCGAAATACGGATAAAATTCATTTTTATAAGCAATGAATAGAGAATGTAAAACATCGGCCACTTTACTCAAGACATACACGTCTTCGTCATCCTATCAAATATTAATATCCAGTTAATTGAGTTTTGATAACATTCAAGTGAAGACATACCTCATTGATTAGTTCTTCTTCTACGCCGTCGTCATAGTCCTCGTCATTTCTTTTTTCCTGTCGGAGTCGATGTCTTTCGAAGTGTTCCTTCAAATGAGTGTCAATAACTTTGATTAAATCATTCAAATGTTTTTCATTTAAACAATTTTTGCCCAATTTTTCGATGCACTGAAAACGATAACAATTTATAAATAAATGTCTGATAATTGTATTCAATCAAAACCTGTGATAAAGATGTCATTAATTCAGATAAAACGTCACTTTCCGGTTCTGTTTCGATGGCTTTCATCAGTTCCGGGAAAATAAAAGCCCAGAGTTCGAAGACATAAGAATCACCCCTGACTTTAGCGCATTCTAATAGAAACGGAAGACTCTCTGCAGCAGCGGTTCTGACACGTATTGTCACAAACAAAATGAGTTAAGGAATTGAAAGTTTTTTTTTGAAATTCAGAAAAGATTTAAAGTAATGAAAGGATATCGTCATGAAAGTAGAACTTCAACATCGGAACCATTATCTTAACCGTGTCTTCAATATAATTAACGAATCCGTGTTTGAGTTCTCGTGCGTAACAGACCAACATTTGACAGGCGGTCGCCTTTTCCTCAAGCCCTGCAGTTTTTATGCCAAATGTTTGCTAAAAATTTAAAGTATTTTTTAATATTAAGTTAAAAGGAAAACCCATTCAATACCTGATCGCCTAAATTAACGCACTGCCAATCATTATCTTCTTCTACGACTTTCATGTCATCCTCTGATTAAGATATAAATTATGAGATTTATCTGAGATATTGTTGTGACATACGGTCGAGAAGTGCCACTTCTATTCTAATTGAAGCCGCTTTCAGTACAGACGGCATAACATAAGGCAAATACGGTTCGAACTGATTTCCTAATATTTTGCATATCCGGGCCCACGAAGAGATCATATAAGATAACTGTCAACAAAATCAAAACAATAATTACAAGAAAAGCAGCAAAAGGTGGAGACCTGAGGGTCGTCGTCATCCATCTTGAGTTCTCCCGTTTGGCTCTGAAGTAATAAATTCATGATTTCGTTGGCGTCCGAACAGAACTAATGAGACAATAATTATAATAAAGAGATTATAAGTTATAAATTAAATGACTAACCCTTTCACTGCCGACCGCTAAACCTATGAGACTAAAACATTCGATAGACTTTCCCCTCAAAAGTCTTAACTCTTTGTTTGTGGCATTTTGTATAATAAATTTAAGACACGGCATAAACCTTTAAAACAATTCATTTTTGAGAATACAAATAATTGTAAATAAATACATACTTATCGTAATAGTTTTGAAAGTTTTCTTGAGCTGAATCGGCCAAAGAGGCTAAAGTGACAATAATTTGTTCTAGAACCAGTTTGTTGCCATGATCCATCAACTATTTTCAATATCCAATTCAATACATTAAGTTTTGATTATAAATATAAATGACTCACTTCTTTGACTTTAATATTCAAAACTCCTTCTATTTTGTTGACAATTGCTTCCAAATAATTGATAACAATCTTTTGGGGGCATTCCTCAAAAAAGTTGACCAGAGCTGCTCCAGAGTGCGCCTGAACTCGAGGATTGCTATAATCGTCGAGTAATATCAGTAAAGAGGGCACGACTTTTGAATGAAAGTTCTGCTCAAAAATTGGACAAAAATCTGGAAATTAAAAAATAATTAAATTCTGAACCGATTTTGAATTTAATTAAATACCGGTTGACATCTGTCCCAATGCATTACAGGCTGCATATCGGACACGCGGGTGACAGTCCTTTAGAAAAGGTAGGATTGCATCTACTATTTGGCCGAGAATTGGATTAATCTGGTCGTGACAGCCCTCCCCTACAGCCGATATAGCCATTAGAGCCGCGAATCTATGTTTCCAATCGTTGTTTTGTAACATTTGTGAGATTGAGTTTATGGCTAACGGAAGGATTGTTTTGCCGCCAACAGAACAGCACAACCGGTCGAGACTACTCTCACCCACCGCTGCATTACTTTAGAAAAGAAAAAGCATTATAGAAATGAAAGATAGGATTGAAATCAAAGAAAACCTCTCACAGTCGTCATCGTCTTCTTGTGTGGTATCACTGAGAGACCAATTGGGGTCGTCTTCCAGATCAGTCATCATTAAAAGCAATTGAGTGACTGAACCAAATTTATAAACATTTAATTGAAAAAATAAAATAATGAAAATTACCCAAAGTTGGTAAATATGGTGCGCCTCTCTTTCTGACAGTTGAGGCGCCATTTTCTGCCAGAGATATAATGATTTCGAGCGCCAAATGTCTCCACGAATCAGACTTTTCTCGATTGGACAGAGTTTTCAAACAAAGTTCTATCAGAAACTCGAATTGTGACCGAAGTATTTGCGGACACTTTTCCGACAGATCTATAAAAGATTTGAGCGGAGAGTCATCCGATTCATTATCAATACAAATGGACAACACGTGAAGCATAGGAAGAATGCAATCATTCATATGTTTGATAATTGATTTCTCATTTTCATGACACAGAATAAAAGAAGAGGCGGCCCTCACAGCGCATATCTTTATCTGTGAAAATCAATTCAAAATTAAATTCACTAAAATATATGAAGAATATTGATATACCTCTTCAGTGGAATTCTCACACAAATAATGGATAAGCATTTGTTTGATTACATCCAAATATTTATTCTGTTCGTTACCGAACACTCCCGGAACTGAACTTTTGACCAAAAAATAAAACAATTATTTTAAATGAAATTTAAGTGAAATTAAAAACTGACGATAATATGAGAAGAGCCGAGTGTTTGAGTTGGAGGTCATGAGAATTGGCCGAATCGAACAGAAATTTTAGAACTTGTGGCCAATTATTGTTTCCGCTGTCATCTGATCCCAACAAATATTCAATTATCTAATAATTAATCCGAATATTAAGAGACAAACCGATGCAGTTCTTTGCCATTTCCGCCGCGATATCACATACTTTTCGCCTTAAATTAGTCGATATATTCTTTTGAAGGACTGATAATATCTCACATTTTAATAACTCGAAGACATTCGGCGCTAAATTTGCAACGATTTCCGAAAAACTACTAAAAACAAGTCTTCTGAAGAGAACGGCTGCCAATATTCGTATCTTTTAGTGGACACAAAAATGACAATCATTTTGTTTATAGTTTCAAACGATTACCTCTTCATCTCTGGTGTCGTCTATTATCGCTTGTAATAAATATTGAGCCCTTTCTGGAGGACTGATAGCATCGTATAATTCCTGTAATAAATAGCCTTAAAATAAGAAAAACCAAATAAGAAAACCAGTGGACAGACCTCTGCTTTTGACCGAAACTCATTGTCTGTATTCAATAAATTATTCAAAATCTGTTGAAATTCATTCGCCATTAAATCAATTATTATTTAAAATCAATACTTTTTCTTAAAATCGTTTTAAAAACTATTTCTAATTAACAAAAATATTAATCAAAACTTAAAAATAAAGTAAACTATTAATGAAAATCAAATGATTAAAAAATTAATGCAATATTTTAATCAATAATAATATTAAAATTAATGCAATCTTTAAAAACATGTGTCACTTAAATATGAGAAAAGCATTCAATGCTTTGAGTAAAGGCTCATCAAAATAGTGGCGCCTTTTCATTGGGGATCACTATTTGATTGCATCCAAAGGTATTCTTTCAAAACTTTTTTTGTAAAATAAAAATTTGAATTCAATTTATTTGTTAATAAAAATAGTTTAAAGTGTTTTCTAATAATTTGAATAAATATTAGAAAGAGTTATAAATCACTTAAATTTTGTTAATAAAAATGTTTTAATTGAAAATAATTTGATTAGTAATGAGTGCATATCTGACGAGTTTGGGAGGATTTCCACGAATCTCTCGAATGCGTTTGCAATGTCTGAGACAAATCGCAACTTTTCTTATGATTGCATCGGATTTAACGTCACTTAACTTTTTTAAGTCTTCAATCGTACAAAAATATTGGCCTAAAATTCATTATTTATTATAAATTTGATAATTTTTGAAATAAGAGTTACCCTCAGTTTCGGTGTTCTCCTGTTCTTTGTATTTAACATATTTTTTAATTTCTTCGTCAGAATATTTGTTAGAATAGTTAACAATTATTTTATATTTTGCAGTAATCGTACGGTTAATGTCAGCGATGGCTCTGTTGATCACCTCATAAGTGATTCGTCCCAACATATAACTGAAAATCAATATTTTATTACAATTCAGTTCTGTTTCCATAAATAAATCAATTACTGAGGAATTGAATCAAATTCTTCAGTCGTTATAAATGAAATGTTGGGAATGCTTTCCATGTCTTTAATAACTCTTTTGTTAACACTTTTATTCGCAAACTTAATCTCTTGAGTCGTTTTGTTGTTTACATTTCTATTAGTACTGGTTTTGGGTCTTTGGTTAGTCTTTGCCACTAATTTTGAGCTCTCATTCTTCTGGTCATTAACCGCACGTTTGGCAAAACCAGACATTTTATCCGCAGTTTTATTGGGTTTGCCTTCAAATCAAATATTTGATTAAAATATAAAACAAAATTCAATACAAACTGTTGTGAAGAAAGTTCGGGATATTGTGGTTAATGTGATCGCAATGTCTTTCAATTCTATTCAAATCATTTTGATATTCAATACTCTGAGAAACAAGAGTTTGTTTTTGATGTCCTAAAAGATCTCTCATTTCTTCAGTCATTGTTTTCATTTCGATAACCATTTGTGAGATCTCTTTAAGATCTGGTTTTTTATCTGAAAATCGTTTACCAAAATCCTCTGAATTATTGTAATTCAAATGATTTGAATAAAAGACTGCATTTCTATTCCAGTTTTGTTTCTCATTAATTGATTCATATAATTGACTCAAAGGTATTAATGAATAAATTGTTTCAATTTTTGTGTTAAAGTGATTTAAAATTTGCTCGAAATCACTACAATTCATATTTTAAATTAAAACTTTAAAAATTTAAAATTAATGAAAATTATTTTAAAACTAAAGCTTTTATGAATCAAAACAAAACACTAAACGTTTTGATTCACAACTTTTGAACTCAAAATCAAAAATATTGCGCCAAAAGTCTATATATGAGTACATAAATTACGTTTAAATTATAAATGTCTCATAATGACTCATAATGAAACATTTATAATTTAAAGTTTAAAGAAGTTCGCCAGCCCCCGAAGGAAATTTTCCTAGCTTGCTTGCTGGAAATTTTGATTGCAAAAGAAAGAGTAGTGAACACTGA
>LBFM01006886.1:9456-19826 GCA_000988765.1 Achipteria coleoptrata | reverse complement strand
TTTCTTCGTTTTTTATAATAATTAAGAATTAATTGAATTTAAAATTTAAAGTTTGAATAAATTAAACAATAATTTATTGATTGAGACATAAAAAACGATTGAAATCAAGACTAAAATATAATAATATTTAATAATAATTTATACAAATATTTAAATATAAAGAATTTTAATTTTAATTTATTAATGAAAGCCTTTATATAAAGAGATTTATCTAAACTCAAAATTAGAGCTAATATTTAGGATTTTAATGATTTGATAAAATGAGTCAAATCATATTCTGTGTCGTACTGTTGAGTGTCCCAAAGTTCGGGCAAATTCTCCAAAATATTCTTTATTCCAGTATTTGAGCCGAAATTGTCGGCAGACTTACTATTTGTCTCATTTTTATGACCAAAACTAAAGAGGTCTAAGAGTTGGTCGGTTGCCATTGTCTGCAAATTGGAATTATCGCTACTAATCACTGTATTAGCGATCGTTAACTTAAACTTTTGTAATCCCATAATCTTTTCCTCTAAAGTTCCGGTCGTTATAAGACTTAATAAAAATAATCAATTAATCAAATGATAAGCAAAATATTAATAAACATTAAATACCGATAGACGTTAACCACTTTTTTCTGCCCTATTCTGTGCGCCCTATCCATCGCCTGTAAATCTTTCATTGGATTCCAGTCGTGTTCGACAAATATGACAGTATCAGCACCGGTAAGATTCAATCCGAGCCCTCCCACCTGATAACAGTTCTCATTATAAGATAATTGCTTTCAAATGTTTTTTGGCTAAAATACCTGAGTTGTCAACAGTAGGACATCAATAGAGGGATCGTTATTGAATCGATGGACAACAGAGTGTCGGGCGATTGGAGGCACGTTTCCATCGAGTCGTAAGTAAGTAACTGAAGACATGTGTGCCTTCAATAAGTCGTTCTCCACTATATCTAACATACTCTTCAATTGGCAAAAGACAAGAGCTCTGTGTTGATTGACAACTGGTTCGGAACCGTTTAATAAAGAAGTATTAGTTTGTGTTCCAATACCGCAGTCCAGTAATAGTTGTCTTAAAGCACAGAGTTTTGCCGCGTGACTGATATCCGAAAGAGAGCTCTTCTCTTGTTTTAGTTGACTAATAATAGTCTCGTATTGTGGGTGTTGTGGACTCAGCACTAGTTTTGGATGATTACATACTTTCCTTAAATACTGGAGAGCTTGGAAAACATGAGTCGAAGGAATGTTCGTCTTTTCAGCCGTAGATTTTGGAGTAATAGACTCCTGAAGAGAGAGCCGGGCTTTGCTTTTAGCGAAGTCCTCGTAGAGTTGAGACTGAAGTCGACTCAATTCACAGTAGTAGTCCTGCATAATCTTCGGCGGTAAGTCTTTTAGTACATCTTCTTTCATTCGACGTAAAATGAATGGTAAGACTTGTCTGTGAAGAGATTCCATGGCAAGAACTCCTGCCTCCTGTTCTTTAGACGATGACTTTGCGTCTCGACTTTGAAGTATTGGTCGCGAATATCGGGACATAAATTGTCTTTCGGTGCCTAAAAATCCAGGCATTAAAAAATCAAATAAAGACCACAATTCGAGGACATTGTTCTGAATGGGAGTTCCCGTCAGAATAAGGCGATGATTAGCAGACAATGACTTAATGGCTTTTGAGAGTTTGGTTTTGCCATTCTTGATGACATGTCCCTCATCTAGAATACAGTAATTCCAATGAATTGATGAGAAAAATTCGATGTCATTCCTAACGATATCATAAGAAGCGATCACTAAATTATATATCATTTTATTATCACTTCTTTTAATCTTTTTTCTTAATTTGATTCTTTCATTTGGAGGTCCGGTATAATGGATTGGATATAAGTATTGAGTGCTAACGAATTTGTCCACTTCATAGAGCCAGTGACCGGTAAGTGTTGGCGGACATATCACTATTGATGGCAAAGGATTGTTATTTATGGTCGAGTTCTTCATTTTATTTGATTGAAAGTAATGGTCAGACACTAGAATACAAATCGCTTGTAATGTCTTTCCTAAACCCATTTCGTCGGCAACGATGCCGTGGAGTTTGTATTTGTTGAGGAACGCCAACCAATTGACACCGTCCTGTTGATAGGTTCTGAGCTCAGCCTTTACGGGCACCGGTACTTTAAAGTCGTCCAATTTCTTTATATTCATTAATTGTTCCAAAAAATGTCGTTCTTTTTCTTTTCTTTCAGATATTTTGCTATCATTAAAATTGTGGTCAGATTTGAGGCTATTGTCGTTGTCGAGTGGCATCAATTGAACCAATTGAGCGAAACAATGTGTGGCCATTAGCCGAACGCTGTCATTCTGATCACTCATTCGGCCCAACATCGGAACTATTAGAAGAACAATATATGGGACGATATTTAACGCCAATCTTTCAATAATACAAAACAAGGCTTCAACCGCTCCCTGTCTTCTGATTTGTGAGTCCGATGTTTCTAAGAGTTCGAGAATTGTGGTCAGCACTACATTCATAGTATCGGATTGAATAACTTGACTACACATTCCTAAACATCGAGCGGACAAATGACGTATTGCTATGAATGGACTCTCCAAACATAAACACAAATTATTTAAAAGAGACGTCAAATATGAATGTAATTCCCGGTCCAAATGCGGTCCAATTATTTCCAATACTTGTAGACTTTGGACTAAATTCTTGGCCTCTTCTAAACTCAATTGAGAGCTTTTCGAGAGCTCAGAATAGACCATAATTTGTGTGATTTGTTCCCAGAGATTACTTATTTTTGTAGGTATTTGGGAACCGAAATATTTTGCAGTTTCGGAAAGTGCGAGACTCGCCCCCCGTCTCACGATTTCATTTTGTTTATCTGTTTGTTCGTTAAAAACGGGTGGAACTACTTCTTCGGCGGGAGTCGACACTTCATTTTTCAATTTTTTTGTAGTATTTACTGAATTTGAACGCTTGAGAAGTGAAGTCTTTTCCGCCATTTTTAACATATTATCTAAACTTAAAATTCTCGACTCTTTTATTATTTTTGAAGAGTTGGGTTCAACACATTCGGACACATTTTGGAAATATATTGGATCGACATCTGGAGTGAAATTACGGTCAGAACATAAATAAGTGATTAAATTTTTAATTATCTTCGGAACTGGAGATACAATATTAGTGTCTGAGTGAGTGTTTCGGTCACAACATATTTTAAGCAATCGAACTAAACTAATGGCTGACTCTCTTTGCAACTGTTCGTTCTCTTCTGTCTTTAGTGAATCCATTAAAGGCCTGACCACAGGATTCAATTTCTGTGGCAAATCATTCCATGATATGAGAGCACCGGCTATTGAAGACAGAACAGTGGTGGAGAGGGATGACTGGTATTGTGATATTTGTGACGTTGATTTTAATAAACTTCTGGCTCTTTCATCGATTACTTCATTAGTCTTATTCTTAAGACCCGTTTCGAAGGAAATGAGTGCAGAATTTGCTAAAGAGTTTATTAGATCAAAAGTATAAACTACTCCGGGTTTATAAACTTCTTCATCAAAAGGACAGTTTTGTTTCTTTAATAATGAGACAAAATCTCGTGATTCTAATTGTAATCGAGTAAAAAGCGAAGAGATTTCATCAAAATAAACGACATCTTTAAGACATTCCAAACATTTATGACTAACAGTTTGAGGCAAACAATAATTGTTGTCATTTTGTTGATCCCTTGGATAAGCAATCGAAGCATTGGCCCATTCTTTGACAACCCATGCGATACACATCCTCTGCATCGATGACTTGGAATTCAAATGAAATAATAAGATATTTGCAAAACATTCGATTGGAGAGGGATTTGAAGGATGTATTTGTTTTGTTATAAAATGTGCTAAAATTCCAATGAATTTTGCCGATTGATGTCTGGCTCTTATTACTACTCTTTCGCGTTCTTGGGAGCTCTCAGCTAATGATTCTGTGCCACCAATGAAGTACTGTTCCCTATGGCTCTGATTATCATATTTATTGTTTCGTGATTTAGAGGTCGAACTTTGTTCGAAATGAGTGATATGTTTAGTCCTGAGCCATGTCTGACAACTGGAAGCATCGATTGGTATCTTTGAGGGATGCATCATAAGACATATCCATCCACTCAAGTGCTGACAACTCGATTGCATCAATACTTCTGAACTGGATTTTGATACAAATTCAGACCAAACCTGATATAAATTTTCTAAAATATTAGATTTATTTTCGAGAAGACATCTCTGATATAATAGTCTGAGAGCATCGGAAACCAACGGAACTGTTAGCCATTTTGTACTACTTTTAGTACAGAGAATAAGAAGTGCCTCTAAAACTGATTTCCGAACAGAAGTTAAAGAATGACTCAAAAAAGGCCACAAACGGGGAACCAATTGCACTAAATTTTGGTCTAAATTTGAATCAGAATTGAAAGTCAAGAGAGACGACAATAACATTAAAAGATCTCCAGTGGAAGAGCTCAGGTCATCCAGGTCTTGAAGTGCTTCCCAAAGGTATGCGATAACGACAGGAACTTTTTCGGGCATTGTTTCTATTAAGACATCTTTGACGGGAACTAAAGCGGCCGCAGCCACGGCTGAAACGTCGTCCACATTATCTTTGAGTCCATCAAAAATAGGTTGAAATACCAAAGGAATCAATTGACGGGTCATGTCTTGTCTAATGGCCAATAAGTACTTAATGCCGAGAAGACCTCCATGTCGTGCCTCCCATTCACGGCATTGGAGTAATTGTAGTAATATTTTAAGAACACAATTAACACCATTAGAGTTGAGATGATTGAGTACTAATCCTAAGGTTTGAGCGCAGGTTTCTCTGACCGGTGCCACCACTTGATCCGAGACATAATCCCCGAATCGGTCGAGTGCTAACACAGAAATAAGGCGAAGTGACACGTCTTCGAGCCATAACTGATTTATTTGATCCATTTGTTGACTAATAGTATATTTGGTACGACCCCCACACTTCCCCTGCAATTTGATTATTTCTCTGAGAGCAGTGGCCGCCCCGTGACGTACGACCCAAAGAGGACTAAACAGATCTGACATCAATTCATCGGTAAACGATTCGAGAGGCCATTCATTGGCCTGAGTTATGTCGAAAGTGTTATTTTCAGTAGAGTTTACGTCTTCTGATTCTTCGGATTCTGTTTTAATTTTTTTCGATTCATTTTCTTCAGAACTGGTTTTGTTTGAATATATCCGAAGAGATTTGCGTTTAAGTGAACTTCCGGTGGCTTTAGTCAGGATTTCATCCAATTCTGACTTCTTTTTAGTCAAATCTATTGCTTCTGAATTAGGGTTTTGTTCGTACGTCAGATCAGAGTTTGATATGAAGTCATTGGAATCTATTTGAAGACCTAATTTGTTGGCCACATCTAAACCTAATCTTTGGTTCAATAATTGTCTTTGGAGTGCAATTTTCTCCTTCAGATCAAGTCTGCCATCGATTGTATTGTCCGGCATTTCATCGAATTCCTGTCCCTCAGAGGCCAACAAATTGTGTCCACATTTGATAACAGTATTGATGTCATATCTCTCGAATCTCATTCTTCCGATAAGATTATCAGAAACCAAATCATTATCTGTTTTTTGTTCGGTTTTAATGCCGGAAGGCATCCAAAGTGGAACGTTGGCCACAATGGCCTCTACGGCCTGACTGGCGGCGATCCGAGTCTCCCATATATTGCTTTTCAAATATTGTCTCACTTTAGCCAATAAATTATGTAATTCGTGGGGATGTAAGCGTTGCACTTCACCCAATTGAAGAGCTGCTGCCTTCCGGGTCAGAGGTGTAGACCCGGTCTCTAACAACAGGAATAAGCGGTCGAGTCGTGAACTCATTGCGATTTAACTTCTAATCAATACATAAAACTTATTTATTAAGATTTCAAACTTAAGATAATCACTACTTTTGAATCACAATATAATCAATAAATGGATAACTTGGTCATTTTAATTAATAAATCCATTTAATTTTATTGACGGATCAAATTTAAGTTAAAAATATATCAACAAATTTCCGGTCATTCAATAGAGACGTTCACTGATTTTATCGCTTTTTATTTGTTTACTTAAATTACATTAAATTTGTTTGACTTTATTTAATTTAAATAAATGAAACTTATAATGACATACAAATATTTCTAAATTACTAATAAAACTACATTTTAAAAGTAGAATTCATTTAAATTTTATAAAATATTTCAAATCATATAAGAGAGGAGAGAGCTCTAGGCATTATATTATGATCAAGACATTTGTCTGCTTTATTAGACGTGTGTTTATTGAACAGATGTTTTCAAAACTAATACATTTAACTATCAATTAATTATTTATATCACTTATAGCAACGAAGTGGGAGTAAACTATTGGATGCCCACAATATTCTTGGTTGTTATGGTTATGTTATGGTTATGTTTGGGTTACACTTTTATATTAATGTTTTTAAGCTTTGGTTTATTACATAACAAAGATTACTATAAAACTGATAATTCAATTGAATTATTAGAGATTTGGAAGTTTTTCTCCAACGAGTCTTAGTTTTGTTTGAAATCATTAAAATTTGTGATAAATGGCTGCAAACGAAACGAATTTATTAACAATTTTTTATTTGATTTGTTTAATAGTAATCGTGAGTTGTGTGGACAACACTGACAAACAGCCGAAGACCAACGGACCAAAAGTTACTGACATCGTATGTATCGCCGTTTTATCATTCATTTTCAATGACCACATCTTTTTCGGACAGCATTTGATTTGAATTAATTTGATTTAAAAATTAGGTTTATTTCGATATAAAAATCGGTGACGAAAGCGCCGGTCGGATAGAAATAGGACTCTTCGGCAAAACTGTTCCCAAAACTGTCAAAAATTTCGTTGAGTTATGTATTCGACATAAAACTAAGGTTTGATTTATAATCTTTTGGTTTAAATGAATGACAATTATCTTAATTTGTTATTCATTAGGAAAGTACTGACGAAAAGTTAGTCGGATATAAAGGAACGGCTTTTCATAGAGTTATCAATGATTTCATGATTCAGGGTTTGACTCAATTTAATTAAATTTCTGTTTATTAGTTGTAATTCAGAATTATATTAAAGGCGGAGATTTCACGAACGGTGACGGAACGGGTGGTTATAGTATTTATGGCAACAAATTCGCTGACGAAAACTTTAAGCTCAAGCATTACGGCGCCGGTTGGCTCTCAATGGCCAACGCAGGCAAAGATACCAATGGGTCTCAGTTTTTCATAACATGTAAAAAGACTTCATGGCTCGACGGCAGACATGTTATCTTTGGGAAAGTCATCAAAGGAATGGTTGGTTCCATTTATTTGTTTAAATGTATTCCTTTAATAACCGAATCTCTATTTAGGACGTCGTCCGCAAAATCGAGTCAACACAGACTGATGGCAGAGATAAACCCACTAAAGATGTAGTGATCAGTGATTGCGATACCATTCCAGTAACAGAACCATTCCCTGTCTCTAAAGACGATGCAATTTTGTAGTGATTTATATATTGAATATTTCAAATAAAATGTTTTTCACTTAATTTTGTTTAAATCTTATAATTTATTTTGATATTTGAGTTGAAAGGCATTTCCTATTTCATTGTCTTCAATAAAAAGTATCCTGCTTAATTTAGAATTCTTATCAAGTTACTAATTATATCTAATTAATTATATAATTATTAAAGCGTCCAGAAAAAAGGGCTAAAAAACTTTAATAATTAGAATTATGAGCGAGAGATCAAATAAGTGTTTTATAAATTATTTAGAGTTAACTTGTTTTCGATATTTTATTTATACGATATTATTAGAAAATAAAATTATAAACAATTTAACTACAAAATATTTATAAATTATTAAATTTGTTGCTCGCTCAATATTCTAATTATTAAACTTTTTTAGCCCTTTTTCTGGACGCTTTAATAATTATTAATTAAATTACAGCAAACCATCGTTAGCTTTAAGTATCTATAGCTTTAACTAATCGATACCTTTAACCAATTTCTCAAAACAATCTTGTTAAAACTAACGATTGTGTGCTGTATCTTGTACATCGATAGCAGCGATAGAATAAATGGATAGCATAAATTTAATAGTGATTTTTGATGAGTACTTTTTTAGTACTTTATTTTGACTTGATTTTACCTTTAATTTTCATCAAAGAGGTGGTCACACTAATTGTTGTGTAGGTACTATATGTGCTAATATATTATGTAACATGCTAATATTATGTAACAAGACTCAATTCAGTAATAATTTATAAATTCTCTACATTTATTGCTAACCAAATATAGGGTTCAAAAATAATTGACATCATTTGTCGTAACGTTATATTTGAAGAGTAGTTTAGGATTGCATTTGTGATAGACTTCTAGACTTCCTTTTCCGTTGAAAGCGTTGTCTTATGTTTTGTTATTTTAATTGAAATCAATTTATTGAAGACAAAGAATGGGTAAATCAAGATATGAACTGATTTTGGGTCTGAATAAAGGACATAAAGTGACCAAAAATGAACGCAAACCCAAACCCTCCAGTTTTAAAGGGGTTTGTATTGAATGGCATTTAATTTAATAAAAAAATAATGATTTAATTGACAGCGGATTACAAAACACAACAAATTCGTGAGAGATATTGTCCGCGAAGTCTGTGGTTTTGCTCCCTATGAGAGACGTTGTATGGAACTGTTGAGGATTTCCAAAGACAAGAGGGCTCTCAAGTTTCTGAAGAGACGTTTGGGCACTCATTTGAGAGCTAAGAGGAAGAGAGACGAGTTGTCTAATGTGTTGGTTCAACAACGAAAGGCCGCCGCAGCCGCTCATAAGTAAACACCACTTATGACTGACCACTGAATTCAAATGTAATGTTATTAACAATAAAAGAGTTTTCATTGAAATTCGATTATTTTTTTTATTAATTTTTCGTTAAATCAATTAATTTTATACACATTTGAAATCACAGACCAGTAAACAATTGATTGCATTTAAAATTGATTTTCATTAGACATGAGATTAAATGTTTATAATTGTATTTAATATATAATTGTTTTAACATTTAATATATCCATTGGTTTAAAGATTGCTTTGAAAATTGATTTAACAATAATTTTAAGGCAATTAATAATATTTTTTTTGATAATTTAATCTTTGATACGAATTATTACTTCATTTTTTGCAGAATTCAGTTATAAAATTGAGAAAAATTGATAAAAATTTAAATATTAAAAATAAAATCTTAAAAATTGAGAACTTTTTTCAAAAGATTGGAACAAAACTGATATATCATATAATCATTAATTAAATAATATATAATTAATATATAATTAATCACAACTCATATGAATCGATGGAATGTTTTGAAGTATTTTCTGAAAGTTAAGAATGATTTCTGACAGATATTGATTGATATCTTCTGAATCAGCCTTTTGTTAGTGTCAGTGCCCGACAAAAATCACTCAATTATTAATATTTTGCAAATAATCATTAAATTAGATAATTTAATCCAAGAATCTTTCATTTATATAATTAAAATCAAATAATATTTGGAAATCTCTTAAATTTGTTTAACTTTGCATAAAATTCTGTTAATTTTTCGTTTAAAAATTAATATTTTGAATAAGAAATCTATATTTTTCTAATGCAGTCTATGATCGATAATAGCAATCGCTCTCAAAACTGTTGCTATAATACGATTCAGGCTCTGATAAGAGCTCAGGAATACTAATTTGGGATAAATTTTTGCAAAATTTTCAAAACTCAAACCATTCACTGTTGTCTGATATTTATACTAATTTCAAATTTCTATATAATTTAACAAATTGATTTATCTTAATTTATATTGCAACTTATACGCAATCACAACTTTTGCTATAAATTTAGTATATTATTTATTTTGTATGTGTTTTGAAAAGCCGGTGCTTTTATTGATTTTTTGCTATAAACAAATAAATTTCACATTAGAATTGCCATGATCCATAGGAACGGTTGGTGCTTTGAAAATACTTTGCTACTATTGATAGTTAGCTAGTGTGGTCTGCTATTATCGATCATAGAATGTATTATAATAATAATATATTTTAGTGTTTAAATTGCCGGAAAAATTAGTGGACTCCCACTTAAAGAGATTATTTTAACTGAAAAACCACTTTTTTGGACAGATTTATAATTCTTGTTTTGTCATAACTATAGTAACTGTTTATTCTGTCTGTTTTGTCGGTAATTATTTTTATTGTAATAGTATTTAACCGAAATCTCCTAATAGAGGATAAAATAAACGCAATAATGAGTTGATATCAAAATAATTTGTTTAGCAATTATTCTTGAAATGATGGGACGACTTCCATTT
>LBFM01006881.1:8299-25999 GCA_000988765.1 Achipteria coleoptrata | reverse complement strand
CCTCTTCGGTATAAATCTATACGTCGATAAACACAACACATTTGTCGGATCCTTTGGCATCACTGCTGATAGTTGTTTGCTGTCAATCGGTTGCAAATAATCTTCTTTTACTAAACCATTGATGGCTAATGTCTTCATTTTGTTCCATAAATCGAATCGATAGAAGAAAAGAGCCTTAGATTTCATCGATTCTGTTATATAGAACTTTGACTTTAATAGCATTGATATGTATTTGACTGACCATCGAATCAAAGAATCAAATATTAGGTCTTTTGTCGAACCATTTGTTGACTCTTCAATCCATTTGATTTCACTTAAATTGATTTTGTTCTTAATATCCGGAAAATATAAGACTGTATTCAAACCACAAGTTATCAATAATTTTGAGTTCTCGAAGAATGCGCTAAAATTGGATTTATTGCCAAACAATTGGACCGGAAATACAAAATATAGAACAGAATACAGATATTTAACGATTTGTTTGTGAGTCGAATATAATTCTAAAGCATATCGTAATTCATAATTATATTTATCGAAAAATCCGGGATCTATTGGACAGTATTTGTCCAAAAGTAGATCATAACGACATGACTTATGTCTAACAATGATGTGGTTAAGGAATGGCCACAACTTCTTCTTTGTCTCGAAACTCATTTGTTGTCTCAACGATTCATTGAATATATTAGCGAAGAGTTGATGGCATTGAAGGCACTGTTTCTCCAAAATAAATGGTTTACTGAAACGACCGCTCGTTTGACGCGAATATAACATTAATTTGCGGACAATTTCACAACTTTTGCCTCTTATTTGCCATTTTTTATCATCTCTTTTGTTATTATCTTTTATCTTAACAACTCTTTGAGAGTCATTAGTTTTACTGAATTTAACAGTTTTTGATTCTTCAGATACTTTTCGTTTTAACGAATCATTGCTTTTACTCTGGATTTGTCTGTCAATAGATCTGATTAACTTCTTGTCCTTCACTTTCATTGTAATATCAAATTTAGGTTTAGATTTATAGTAATTATCATTTGATTGGATTCGTTGCCAAATATTATTAGTTATCGAAAATCCAGTGATTTGTTGATAACAATCGAAACCAATCTCTTCAAAGAAAATACATTTCTTCAGCAGATAATCAAAGAGTGATTCGTTTACTATTGAATAAAATATCTTAAAATTGTCGTAATTTTTCTTAAAATAATTAATGGAATCATTTTTTGGGATCCATTTATTGTTTGTCCCGAAGTTATAGTTATTATTATAAAACTTGAAATAGTTATCGATAATAATGTCCACCGATTTATCACTTTTGGGACCAAATATTTGTTGATAATCGAGACATTCATTGCTAACAATTAAAGTCTTTTTACAAAATTTTAAAAACTCTTCACTCAATTGATTAAAAACAAAATCACTTTCAATACAATTAATGACAATTTGATCCAAACTCACTACTGATTTGTAAATTGTCTTTAAAACGGTGTCCATTCTTAAGACATAAATAGTTGAGTGGATGTTGACATCAATAGACAATATGATTGAGTGAAGTAATCAAATGTTGTGTCAACTCATGAAATGTGTTTACTTTTGTGCTTAACTTCAATACTGTTTCAAAAGTAAAGCCCTAAAGTAGGGCCTAAAGTATGATAACCTGAATAATAATAACGAACTTTACTTTACTCATCAAATCAATAGAGATATCGATTCATCACTTTTACGGAACAACTCATATAAATATAGATGTCTTCAAATTTAATTCTTCGAAAACTGTGTTATCATATGATTAGTGATTATTACGATAAGATTCTCTATATTTTATACTTTGAGTGGAAATACATGTACACTACCTAGCTATTTACCATGTTCAACTCATTAGATATTAGTGACTAAATTTTATTTAAGAGCTCAAAAAAGTTCAAAACTTTAACCTTTTTCAGGTTTATAAAGCAAAAATAATCACTAATTTCTAAGAGTTGAGCATGGTAAATATCTAGGCACTGTACAGTTCTTAAATCTCAACCATGTTCAACTTTTAATAAATCAGTGATTATTCTTGTTATAAACCCTTGAAAAAGTTCAATAATTTCAACTTTATCAAGCATATAAAATAGAAATAATCACTATTTTATAAAGAGTTGGTGGAGTTTAAAGAGAACATGGTTGAGATTTAAGATCTGTACCTGGGTACAGGGACCGTGTGAGTAAGTATTTTTATAATTGTCAACTTAATTGACTCACCACTAAACCAATTGTCAACTTAATTGACAGAAAAGTTAATGTATTTTAATTGAATTATTTAAACTTTCACTACTATCAAGGCTTTTCTTATCAATTTATTATTTAAATTATTCCTGTTTCCTATTCCATTTTATTATAAAATGTTATCATAATTTGTACCTAGCACATATAACTTGTTTCAATAATTATAACAGTTTCTAATCACAAATCAGTTTATTCTGAATCTATTACTAAACGATAGATTATTTCTATGATTTGTCTTCTAATTGTGATTTACTTTTCTATAGGATCTGAACGCCAACGATCTCATGAAAAGTTGGAAACAATCGATAAAATAAATAGATTAGTCTTCCGAATACGTTATCCACACCCAAATACATACCCTCGTAAAAAACTAAGTGAAACACTACTAATAAGCCTGTAATACATATCAATCTTAACACAGCCAATGGGGGTACGATTTGAGCTCCGATTGCATCAAAAATAGGTCGACCATAAAGTGTAATTGCCATAATTTCAACCAGGACTACACATACAGTTGTTATATTCGTAAACACATTTTGGTTGATCTCTTCATGAAATTGAGCCCAAGTAAGTGTTCGACGAATATATCTTACATTTCTCCACGGAGTGCGGCATTCATTGCATCTCAAACGATGCCTCCAAATATATTCTCTTGCACATCTTTCGCATATGTAGCGCGAAGTACCCATGCAGTTACAGATATAACTATCCAATACACGAATGCCTTCTTCCTGAATTTCATCAATTTCTTGGAAGCACATTCTACAAACACCATGCTCAACCAAAGCCATTGTACTGTATTGTGACTCAATTTGTGAGTCGACTGAATTATTTTTAACAATATTTAAATAAAAATTTTGAAAAAATCTTTGATTTTCTTTTTTAAACAATTGTTTCATTATTTTTATTTAAATCGCAATTATATTTTAAATAATATTTTGTGTTTAGAAACTCTTGATTTGTTAACCAATTTAAAGGATGTGTTACTTCTGAAAGATATTCACAATAAAATGATAGTGTATTTCATATGTTCTGAGAAAGAGGTGATATTTATTGTCCCCAAAATATGACTATTAATGGGTTAATTTAAACCAAAATCTACTGATTTTAGTCATTTTGTTGGTTAAACCTGCAGAGTATCCATAATATCAACCATTAATATTCTCGTTCTCTATTGAATCTGATTTCTGAGATGAGAATATTATCGAGAATTCTGAATCGATATTATCATAGACTAGAAACTGAATATAATTTAAAAGTTTAAATGATCAAAATTTCTATTAACAACATTTATTCGAACAATTAATTCAATTTATATTTGAAGGAATTATAAATACTTTCCACAAAATTTTGAGTTCCTATGAATTTTTCGGTATCTAATCTGGATAATAAAATATACTATGATCCTTTGAAGCTAAATAAAGTACTTGATCTTTTTTAAGATCCCCTGAATATATATGACTGTTCTAGTGTAAATTCTATGGTGGAGGATAAAATCTTACCAGTCACAACTTTCTAGGTTTGCAAGTAATAATAAATGTATTTCTAATATTTAGCTCAATATAAAGAAGTGTTTAATAATTAAATTTATCATATAATAATAGTTATCTAGCTTGAATCTAGAAATTAGGATTATTTTTGATTAACACATGTTTTTAAAAATAATAGTCTCATAATAATAATCAGAATTATACTAAAATGTTATAAAGTTTTGTTCTGAAATTAATTTTCACCCATTTTTTGGAAAAAGTACTTTAAATTTTGTTTCAAAAAATGAATGTATTTTCAGTTGCGATCAATTGTTTTGTTTTGTTTTTATTAATAAATCAATTTTTAAATTTCATTGAATGCGTTCCAACTTTATATACAAAGCAAATAAATGCAAATCTCTTTGTAAACAGTTCCCAACCAACTGATCACAACTCAATAATTGGAGTAAAAGTTTTGTTGAACGCAAATAAATATTGTTTAGGAAAATGGATCGAATCGAAGAACTTTACTGATAAAAACCATTCAAAATATTTGGATTTTCATGGAGTGGGAGAAAACCAAATCAGAGGTCCGGCTTCTGAAGCCCTCGGATTAGCCATTGCTTTAAAGACCAAAGTATTCAATGAGAAAATTGTTGGCAAAACTGAAAATCAAGCCATGAATTTGACCCTCAAATTATTGACATCTTTGGCTTATAGGCACAGATCTAATATTGGTGGGGGCTGGGGCAATGAATGGCAGTCAGCTCTTTGGGCCAGTTATGCTGGTCTGGCCTCTTGGCTTGTGTGGGAACATTTCGACGAAACTGATAGACATTATATCGAAAATATGATTATCTATGAAACCAATCGTTTTAATAACTATAAAGTTCCGTACTATCAGGACAGCCATCTAAAAGTGATATTTCCCGGAGACACCAAAGCAGAAGAGAACTCATGGAATGCAAATGTAATTCAAGTGGCGGTGGCTATGATGCCATCACACCCTAATTGGAAGATATGGATGGCCAAGAATATTGAATTGATGTTATCCAGTTATGCTCGACACTCAGACCTCAATCGCACAGTTATTATCAATGGAAAAAAAGTTAGATATCTTTTGACTTCAATGAGATTATTACTAATTCTTACATAACTTCTAATGTTTTTCAGATAATTTCAGATAATATTTATCTTAAATATTGTTTTATCAAAAAAATCTTATAATTTAGTTAAACGAATGGATCAATGGTTCGAATGTCTTCGAGAACGGAACAGTTGTTAATCACAATCGCATTCATCCGGATTATATACTCGATATCCACCAAAATTTGAAATCTGTACTGACGTCAGCACTGGGAGGACAGTCTGTGCCGAATGCAACATACTGGAATGTTGATCTAATGTACAACGCAATGGTCAACTTGAAATGGCCAAGCCCACCTTATCATAAGCCTGGTGGCACAATTTATATGAGAGACTCGAGCGGAAAAGCTAGCGGTGATGTCTATTACCCGGAAGGTAATGATTGGGGGAGTAGTAGGAAAATGAATTACGCAGAGTTTGATACACTCATTGAAAAATTAACTCATTTTAACAAACAATTTAACGCAAGTGAGTGGTCGACAGTTCACACCGAGGCTCAGCTTAAACTTCAAGAACGCTCTACTGATGGACGTACTTATATTGAAGCAAAAGAAGATACCTATCCTTTAAGAGAGGAATGGGTAGCTCTTCTCTCTGGGTTTAATCAATTGGCAAATTGGGTCAATCATAACATCAAAATATCTGTGACTAACGAGAAATTGGATTAAATATCGAATAAAAAATTAGTTTTGAATTAAATATTATTTTTATTATTATTTTCAAATAAATTAATTGTGTTTTAAAAATGAATTAAATAAATATTTATAATTAGAGAGAAATTATTTAAATGCAATAAATGTTTAGATGAGTCGTAATTCAAAGTATTTTCTGGTGGAGTCATCGCTTTCAATGATTTCGTCGGCAACTTTCCACCACTGAATAGTGTCTGTCCATTGATTGTTACGACTGGAATACCACGGCTTTTGGTCGCCATAATAATGGATTATCTTTGGCTGAGTGTCTCCTTCGCCAGAGACCGAAAGCCAATCCCATTTACCGACGCACCAGTTGTACGACTGATGGATGTGTCGAAACGATTGGTTAAGTGTTACGTAAGTCATACAAATTAACTGCTCATCAAAACCACTGAAACATTCAGAGGAACCGAATATTATTTGGTTTCGCAATAGTTTTATCATTTGATTGAAGACCTGTTGATTGGGTTTTAACTGAAAATATAATTCAAAAGAAATTAAATTTAAGACTCAATTAATTATTATTTTTAATTTAATACCAGAACTAAAGATCCGATTCCTAGAAATGTTTTAAATCCTTTTTGAACTAAATCTGCGTTTAAATGAAATCCGTGTTTGAGTTCTCCGTAGGGGTTATCGATTCCGTGAGAAGTGTAGGGTTTAGCCCACGGAAGGGAGAATGTCATCGCCGGGGGCTCTAATCGGAACAAATCGTTGTCACAGTTGTCGATAACCATCATATCTGCGTCAATGAACAACACTTTGTCGAATCTGCCGAAGAGGTTAGGGTTAACACAATTCCATTTAGTGAACGACTCTTCAATCCAGTCCTCATATAAGTCTCGCTGACGTCTAGTCTTGAATGTAATACATCGCTGTCTGATGTATGGGACAGTCCACACATAATCGTAATACTTTTTCAACACTTTCACAGCTCTGACACTGATATCACTCGTAACCATACAAACCAATGAATAAATAGTTCCACTCTTTCTAAGACTTCGGGCCAATACCAGCGCTCCCGCAACATATTTATCACTTTTCATTATAAGAGTGGTGTAGGCGTAAGAATGCATTGATTTCTTTGATCTTTGATATCACTTTTATCGACAATTATTGTCAACTCTTTTGATATTTAATTAAAAATAGAAAATACTTAAAACCAAAGCAAACAAAAAAACAGACGAAACGAAAGAAAAACATTTTTTCATTCGATTTTGTGCTTACATTCAAAACAATTGTTTTATTTGAATATACAGTGCGTGCACTCAATTATTCTAATCATTCGTTTCAAATGTTTGATAACTTAATCACAAATCGTAAGACAAATTCATTAAAAACAGACCGAATATAATTCAATGTATATTAAGATTATTTTAATTTATGTAAATAAGTTATAATTACTAAAGAAACAAAAAGGCGCAATGATTTTGTCCAAAGTTTGTATTGTATATTTTTCCTTGATATCACAGCTAGTGTTGCCAACATGTAAAACATAATTCCTTGATAGTCTGTTAAATATATCAAAAACATCTATTTTATTGTGAAAGGATTTTTAAGACAGTTTTCAATTATTTTCTTAAATTTTTGTCTTGACTTTGTATTACCAGGCAAAATTCAAACCTGGAGGAAAGGTATATTTCCTTGAGAATCAAGGTGATTCCTATAGTGTTGGCAACACTAATCACAGTCCAGACTATGATTCTCAAATAAAATTCAATTCAACTCTTTTTAATATTTAATGATTTTTGAATTTCTATTAAAAATTTCAATTATTTTGCTAAACCTTTTGGTAACCATTTTGGTAATGATTTAAATGTTAAGTGAAATTTGGTTGATATTTAGGGAATTCCTCCACCTTTTTGTTTTTAGTAGTTTTAAATTAATGAATAAAATACAGATAAAACTGAATCATACTCTCTGTTAGTCGAATAGACTCTCAAATTGAACATAAATTGTTTGCCCAATTGATTCAATGATGAAAATACTGCCTTATGTGGAACAACCTCTAAATTCCAAATCTCGGAACTCATTTTGTCGAACAAAACCGTTAATTTGAAAAAAGTTAAAAATTAAATAACTTATGATTTAAATATATTTTCATTATTTTTATTTTAAAACGACTTAAATTTAATAAAAATAAACTATTTTTATGCTTCGGATAAAACTATTAAATATTCAGATCTATTATATAATCTTATTATAATCTATTCTGTAGAACAACCTCTTTATGTCGAACGGATGGTCTCAACAAAGTCTTATTAATAATTCAATAATAGAAGCGCTGAAATCTATTCATTTAATAATCAATAAACAAAATTTCAAAACAAATATTATGTTAATTAATTGAATTGTTCACCCTGGTAACATTAATTATACCAATCTATCGAATATTCTATAAATATTTCACAATTTGAAACATTTTTTCAATTAAATTAATTTTAAAATAAATGGCCTAAAATTTAATGAATAACATAGTTATGTAAAATGTTAAAACTTTGAGTGCATTACTTGTTATTCAATTCTATTTTCATCTTTTTAAAAATTGTCCGATGAGTTGACTCCTGAAGGTCTTAAGCATTGCTAAACTTGAAAATAATTTGCACCAAATGTTCCTCTATTTGAATGATAAATAAAAATGTTGTCTTTAATATTTAGAGATAATTAAATAAAGCGATAAAAACATTCCCTCAAAATAAACTACACATAAGTTTATAAGAGTTTTTCAATTAATATTTAATTTCGTTTATTATCAGAATTTAGTTTAAAATGAAAATTAATATTTTGATTACAACTAGACTTTCATTGAATGTTAATATCAAAAGTATTTATCACTCTTTTGTGATAAATTCTGTTGACTAAAGTGACAGCAAATGAAAAAATAGTTTAGTAAAAGATTATGGCTCAGAATAATATTCCTTAACATTGACTGAGAGTAGTGAAGAGAAGTCGAGGCCAAGAAAAACAAAAATCAATATTTGGGCAAAATTCCGGGCACACCAATTCATTTTATCTCTTATATTAAACAGAAGGTATTCTAACTTCTCATAAGTGTTTTATTCACTCACGTCATAAGTATTCTGAACGCAATTCGGAAAACCTTTTAATTTTTTTTAAATTAAATTAATTGAGTCCATTACTAGATTTAAAAACTATTAATCTGCTAAAATTCAATTGACCTTCATTTTAGTTTTGCATTTACTCATTTATTTTTAATCAAAACACAGGAAAATTTATTTTAGGTTTGATCCAAAAATATTCTCAACAGTTGTGCAGTAAATTAAATTTAAAATGACTGAAACCATTAGAGACGTTATTGTAATCGGCGCCGGAATTAGCGGTAAGAATATATTTCAGTTAATTATTGAATAATAATTTGTTTCAATTTTGACTTTTTCTAAATATTTAAATTTGAATATAATATTTTTGTTAGGAATAGTCTTTCCCTAAATAAGTCCCTTAGTATTCGATTTTTAAAAATATAAAATAAAACAATTTTTATCTAAAGGATTGAGTGCTGCAAAGCTTCTGAGAGAAAACGGGTTGGATGTAATTGTTTTGGAGGCACGGAATAGAGTCGGAGGAAGGACTTACACTAAAAGAGTTTGTATTGAATTATATTAATTTAAAGCTAATTTATAAAAACATATAAACATAAAAAATTGTTAATTTAATCAAATTTATAACTTTAGGACCCAAAAGTCAAATATGTAGATCTCGGGGGCTCTTATGTAGGTAAGAGTTTTTCTAAACAATCAAAATCTAGGACTTTTACTAATTGAGTATTAATTTGAGGTCCGGGACAGGACAGGGTTTTGAGATTAATTAAAGAATTTGGTCTCAAAACTTATAAAGTGAATGAAATCGAAGATATCGTTCATCTAAAAAATGTACGAAAGTTTTAATTTAAAGTTTAATTTATTTTTAAAAACAAATATATATTCAAATAAAAGGGTAAAGCAACCCGTTTTAGCGCTGACAGAAACCCACCCATCGGTGGAATATTAGGACAGTTAGATCTAAACAATATATTCCGTCTAATGGACAAAATGGGTGAAGAAATTCCTGCAGACGAACCCTGGAATGTATGTCTCATTTTATATTTGATAAAAAATATATATATTCTGTCTATAAATATATTTAAAGGCACCGAAAGCTATAGAATGGGATCAGATGACATTCAAAGAGTTTTTAGATCAGAACACGTGGACGACAACCGCTAAAGATTTTGCTAATATTTTCATCAGAATGTGTGTCACTTCAGAGCCTTACGAGTCATCACTTCTTTGGTTTTTATGGTATGTCAAGCAATGCGGTGGAACCCGTCCTATATTTTCCACATCGAATGGAGGACAGGAAATGAAAGTAGTTGGGGGCACACAACAGATCAGTGAAAAAATGGCTCAATTTCTGGGTACAGATCGCGTTCTTCTCGAAAAACCGGTCGCAGGAATCACACAAAACAATAATGAAGTGATTGTCCAGACTTTGGATGGAAGTCAATACAAATCAAAGTTTATAATCCAAGCACTGGCCCCTCCTATGCAGCATAAAATTCACTATAACCCTCAGTTGCCTCCTCTTCGGAACCAATTAAACCAAAGATGTCCGATGGGATCAGTTATGAAAGCCATTGTCTACTATCAAACAACTTTCTGGAAGAAAAAGAATTTTTGCGGATCTCTTATGATTGAAGGACTCGACGAATATCCTGTTCCTTTCACTTTGGATGACACCAAACCCGATGGAACGGTTCCCGCAATTATTGGGTATTTCAATAAAATATGAAATTTTAATCATTTAAATGCTTTTAAATGAATATTAGTTTCATTCCGGCGGAGAAATGCCGAAGACTTCATCAGTTGACAAAACAGGAAAGACTCAGAAGAATAACCGAAAGCTTTGCAAAGGCCTGGGATACCGATGAAGCTCTTCGTGTAAATTATCGCTCAGTTATTATCTTTTATTGAATTAATTAAATTTTTATTTAAAGCCAATTCATTACGAAGAGTTTAATTGGATGGAAGAGCAGTATTCTGGCGGTTGTTATACAACTCTATGTCCGCCCGGATTTCTAACCACTTTTGGTAAAGTTCTGCGACAACCGATCGGTAGAATGTATTTCGCGGGCACTGAAACCGCCACTTATTGGTCCGGTTATATGGAAGGAGGCGTTCAGGTATTTATTCTTTCAAAAATTATTTAATTTAATTCGAGTACTGATTAAAGGCTGGGGAAAGGGCTGCCCGAGAGATCCTAGCAGAAATGGGAAGAATTGACTCGGGTCAGATCTGGCAAATTGAACCCGAATCTAAGGTATGACTTATTGGAACTTAAATTAAAAGTTCAATCAATAACTTGAAATAAATTTTGATATAATAGGAAGTTCCGCACTATTACTTCAAACCCACATTTTGGGAAAGGAATCTGCCATCAGTTGGAGGACTACTAAAATTTTCAACACATCTCACTCTATTAGGTTTAGTAGTGGTCACACCTTTTATTCTTAAAAAATATGATATAAATTGTAATTTTATTCCAAAAAAGATTGAATTTAAAGTTAAATTTTAAACACTTTTTTGAATAAACAAATATATAATTAATTAAAATTGATTTTATGCTTAGATTTCAATAAATATGAAAATTAAAATCAATCCATAATTTAAAAGAATTTTATGGTATAATTGTAACTAAAGAGGAATACCACAAAAGCTATATAAGAGTACCACAATTTATATTAAATACTAAATGTGATCAAACATGTATTGACTCCATTACTGCTCTAAATGTCAGACCCAAAAATTAGACGATTTGGACACCGATTTATAGACACTATAAGAATATTAAAAATAACCACTTATTATAAGACAAGAATTTTTAAAAATTAATTGGTTTGGTATTCAGAAGATGGGGTTTACTATTGAATCTCTTTACAAACTTTTATTTAGAGGTGGAGTCAAAGCAACTGAAAAGTGTAGGCTTTTTTAGGAAGAGTCGAATCGCTGGGAGTAGTGGCGCACTCCTGTAATTCCAGCGACTGGAAGGCATAAAGCGGTGGATGGAGAGTCGTTGGGGGTTCTGTGGTCTAGTGCTCTCTATGTCGATCGGGTGTCCACACTAAGCTCTGCGTCAATATGGGAGTGCTGGGGGAGCCTTGCATTTCCAGGTTGAATAATGAGGAGCGCACAGGCCCAGGGCGGAGACGCAGCAGGCAAAAGTTCCCGCGTTGAGCAGTAGTGGGATCGCGCCCGTGAATAGACATTAGATCGTAGCCCAACCGACTTCTTCGGACCCGTTTTTTTTGTTTACTTTTTTATTAGTTTAACTCATTTATGACTATTGTTTTAATTAAAAGTTCATATATTTTATTAAAATCACTTTAAAACCTAAATATCTATCAAAACGTGAGTTTAAAATCTGTTGCTTTGAGTCCTCTTTACTTAAAGGCATTGATTTCATACAATAGTTTTGCTAATCATATGTTTTGCCGACAGAGTCTCTCATCGATTGTATCGATAATTAAAAGTATTAAACCCTTTGAAAAGTATTATTTATTTCACTGTTCAGTGATTTGTAAACAAATTTTAAAAATTCAATCATTTATTCAAAATTAAATAAATATTTAATTAAATGTTTTGGTTTAGAATTCATTTCTAAATATTGAAAACATGTCTACAAATAATACCCTCAAAGAAGTATTGTATGAGAATCTATTGGCCATTCTTTCCTCCGACAAAGACATCAGAAGTAATGCCGAACAACAGTACAAACTGTTGGAGACTAACGAAGGTATGTCTTATATTTATTTATTTATTATTATTATTAACTAATTATTGATTGATTTGATTAAAGAGTTTGGACTCCATTTGATTGAAATATCAGTGAATGAATCGATCGGTCAATCAATCAGACAATTATCAGCAGTTCTTCTCAAGCAATATATCGAAACTCATTGGACGGCAAACAGTGATAAACATATTCCTCCAGTGGTGTCACCAAATGTCAAATCTATAATTAGGGATCTATTAATCAAATGTCTTGACTCGAATTTAAGCACAACATCTGATGATAAGAAGTTGAGGTCATCGCTGGCGTATGCGATCTCAACAATAGCTCACTACGATTGGCCCGAAGAGTGGCCACAATTGGGTCCAATTCTAATACAATATTTATCTTCTGGTAATGGAATCGCTATCTATAGCGCAATGAAAGTATTTGTCGAATTGAGTCATGAGGTGACCGACAATCAGATCCCATCCATAGCCCCACTATTGTTACCAAAAATGTATGAAATATTTGTCTCATCGCAAGAATTTTCTCTTCGGACTCGCGGTCGCGCCGTTCAGGTGTTCACAACCATTGCTGAGACAATCGCTCAAATGGGTGATTACCAGAAGAATGCGATTTCACTTTATTTGGAGCCCATTTTAGCGCAGTTTACCGAAGCTCTGGTCAAAGCATTAGTTTTGCCGGATTCCAGTCCTGATGTGGACCTCGGAATCAAAAAAGATATAATCAATTCGTTGACAATACTATTGAGAAACTGTAGAAAACAAATGCAGAAGTGGTTACCGGAAATATTATCTCCTGTTTGGCAGAGTCTGACCACTGCGGCCAACATTTACGTCAAGACTATAGTTAATGTCAATGAATATGAATACGACGGCGAACACGAAAACTATGCAGAAGTGGTCGACTCTGACGGCGAAGTATTGGGTTTTGAGTCTTTGATTTTTGCGATTTTCGATTTCGTTAGTGTTGTCATCGAAACACCAAAATTTCGAAAACTGGTCCGACCGGTGATGAGTGAACTCTTGTATTACGTTCTCATTTATATGCAAATAACTGACGAACAGTCCTCTAATTGGATCGAAAATCCGGACCAATTTGTCGAAGAAGAAGAAGAGGACTCTTATTGTTATTCAATTAGGATTTCAGCCTTAGATTTGATTCTATCGATCGCTCAGGAATTCGATCAAAAGTCTGCTAAAAGTCAGGACGAGTTTAAAACCAATTTTCTGAACGCAATTAATAGACATTATATGGAGTCGAGAGGACCTCAAGTTTCTCGAAATGCGTGGAAAATACAGGAATCATGTCTTCTGGGGTTGGGATCCATTTCACCGGCTATTATAGAAACCATTAAAAGTGATACACATTTGTCTCAAGAATTCAAAGCTATATTAGACGGTGTCCTTCAAAGTCCGACAGATATCTCCCCTTTCCTAACTGGTCGTACTCTTTGGACCGCTTCCAGGTTTGCTGAAATAATGAGCGGACAGTCATTGGACTCATTTCTTCAGATGACAACAAATGGATTGATGGCAGAGTCACCGGTCATACGAATAGCAGCCGCGAGAGCGACGTTTGTCTTTTGTGATTATATGAAATCCTCGAACAAAACCGATTCCATTAAACCATATTTGGGTCCAATGTTTGACGGATTGCTTTCAATCGGCACCCGATATAGTACTGAAGTGTTGTCATTGATTTTGGAAACCATTTGTATTCTCATATCAATTGATAAGGAGTTCACCGCAAGTATTGAGAGCAAAGTGGCGCCACTCGCCATCGCAACGTTCCTTAAATTTTCTTCAGATCCACATTTAATAGCCTGTGCTCAGGACGTGTTCGCCGAGCTCTGCAAAAATGAGAAATGTGTTCTCCCATTAGAACAGCGTATAATTCCAACTCTGGTCTCAATCTTAGAGCCCTCCCAAAGAACAGAAACAGTGATTGCATTACAGCCGACATCTTTAGAAATTCTGTCGACAATAGTACGCAACTCTCCGGTCCCGCTCTCGGATACACTCATTCAAAGAGCTTTTCCAGCAGTGGTTTCTTGTATTCTCAGCACTTCAACAGACAACTCAACCCTTCAAAACGGTGGCGAATGTATTCGTTCTTATGTCGTCAAATCTGTGGATCAAATCTTTGCCCTTAAGATCGAGTCTTCGAACCAAAATGGAGTTTCACTCGTTTTACAAGTAATTGATTAAAGTTTTAATGTTTTTCTTAATTTTATTCCGTTTTGTCATTAGGTTTGCGACCATTTATTGAATCCTCGTTTGGATGAGTCGTGTTCTGCATTTGTGGGACGACTGATCACAATAGTGATCACTCGCGCCAATCAATATATCAGTCATGAAGACACGCACAGACTATTGCGGTCAGTAGTGGTTAAACTGAGCAGTTGTGAGACATTATCAGTGGTCGAGAGTCTGATTCTGATATTCGCTCATTTAATATACTATGAATTGTCGCCAATACTCGAGTTTTTGTCATCACTTCCGGCGCCAAATGGAAAGCAATCGGCGCTGGAATTTGTTTTAATAAATTGGTTGAATAGACAGCACCTGTTTTTCGGATCGTATGAAAACAAAGTGTCAATTCTAGCGCTCTGTAAGCTATTAGAGCACTCAATACTACATCAATCGGAAGACTCAAATCGTAATCTCAATCGGATTACAGTTCCGGGAGATGTGATCGTTCCGGAGTCGACGTCTCCCGGTATAAAGACTCGTTCGAAGACGGCGTCCCAACCGGTGCAGTGGTCATACGTTCCCTGTTCTGTCAAAATTCTTAAGCTATTGTTGGCTCAAATCAAGAATTTCGAAGAAGAGAGAGATATTCTCACCGAAAACAGTGAAGACGATGACGACGAAGACTCCAATAGTGGACACCAAAGGGAAGGCATATCTATTGACAAAATTGACTCAACAGGCGTTGGAATTATTGATGAGGTATGGGCTGATGGAGAGGGAGATATCAGTGAAGACGATGTTCTCAATGAAGAGATCGGAAAACTTGAATTAGAAGAGTATCTCAGAAATGTTTTACGAGAATTCAAAGGCTTTCCGTTTCTTAACGACTTTGCGGCGCATTTGACTGACAACGAAAAGATTATTCTCAATAAAATCTAATCATTTGAACTGATTTTCACCTCTCAATCGATATTCAAATCGAATGAATTTTAAATAATTGTTTGTATTTATTGT
Source organism: Achipteria coleoptrata (assembly GCA_000988765.1). NCBI lineage: Eukaryota > Metazoa > Arthropoda > Arachnida > Sarcoptiformes > Achipteriidae > Achipteria > Achipteria coleoptrata. Next base: position 10,426 of record LBFM01006881.1, on the reverse strand, counting down.
CATTAATTAATGAATCATTAATTAGAGACTGTTTTCAATAAAATTATTTTCATTTTTTAATTGAATACAAAATTTAATTCTTTTAATATTTGGTTTCGAAATAAATATTTTAAACTTAAAAATAAATGTCTAATAAATCCAATGATTATTTGCGACAAACTTCTAGCAAATAATCCGAAAGAAATGTAAGAAACAAATGACACGAAACTAAATAAAAATCAAACATTAATTGAATAGAATTTAGAGTTGTATTGAAATTCTCACTGAATTTTTGTGAATGCATTTGAGTGAGTTGTTTGAGTGCATATGAGTGCAAATATGCGAATCCAAGCGCTAAATCTTTTCTAAACAATTTTCCCCACTTTTTGATCATTGAGTCAAATGATTCGATAATGTTTTCCAGAGTCGGACTCTTATTGTTTATATCTTCTAATAGTATTAGAAATGATTGCAAAACTGATTCATTGATTAGTAGTAATTCGTGATAATCGAGTTGTCTTAAGGTATTGATCGAGCAATTGATTTGCGTTAAGTCTAATGCCTACAAAATAAACAATTTGTCTGAAAAATATCGATAGAATTAATGGTTTAGTTTTGATAATACTTTAGTCATATTAATCAATTGGAACTGAGATTTCACTCTATATTTCCATTTAAATGATTGCTCTAATTTCAAGTCACGAACTGAATCATTGCTGTAGTTTTCCAGAGCTTTATTAAGCCATAAAGGATTAAGTGTTGCGATCGCATATAAATGCTTCAATTGATCCAAACTGGCGTCTAATCTTAAGTATATGTCTTCGAGAGTAGAGTACAAGTTTAGATCCAATGATTTTAATGCATCCAAATCGATGTGAACGTGATTTGGGAGTTGTTGCCAAAAATGGATTATATAGTGTCTCATCTGACATATATTTAGTTGCGATTCAATAAAAAGTAATATTAAACTATCTTTAAATTACCTGAGAATAATTGAAACTAAGGGCCGCATCGACCAGACATTGACAGTGAATCTTATAAATGTTGATAAATACAAGTTTATGGTCCTATCATTGAAATCAATACATTATTTTATTAATGCATTCAAAGACAAAATATTGTTTGTGTTGAGAGAAAAAAAATTTGAATTAATGATTGAAATAGAGATAAGAATCTCTGGTTATTATAAAAAACATTCTGTTTTTAATCAAAATATAGTGTAATCGCGAGTAAAGTGTAAAACTTATAATTACCTGAAGAGGTGTCGTTTGTGGCGATTCTGTGAATGAAAGCATTGAGTGAATAATTGAATGATAATCATTAGGATTAAGGAGTCGAGCATTTCTTGAAAATCTTGTCAATGGTTTGTCATAATCACAATCACTATTATTTTTCGATTGAGAATTGCCTTTCAGTGCTATTCCATAATACTATCAAATAATTAAAAAGTTTAAATAAATATTTCACTGAAACTTAAAAATAGCCTTGCTAATCAAATATTACATGGTATTTACTCTGTCCTCTGGCACCCAATCGCTTGGATGTGACGAAAGGAAATTGAATTCTAATTAACTGATAATAAAAATAGTTTGAATCGAAATAAATAATTTGAATGAATTAAATACTTTTCCAAACGTTGCCTTACAAACGGGTCGATAACTATTTTGCTGACAAAAAGTACCGTACATTGAATACATTGAACACCGAGATATTGAAACACTGGAACGGCCGTAGAAATACATTTTTAACCACTGAAGAGTAGCCGCTGTCTGTTCGTTGGCTGAATTCGGCACAGATATGGTCTCCATTTGAGGGAAAACTGTTTTACAATAAACTTAAATTCAATAAAATTTAAGGATTTCTTATTTAATATGAGTTAAAATATAGGCAACTATTGAATAACATCTAAATATTGAAAGTCTGTCGTCTTTTTGGTTCCAATTAATTCTTTTGATAAAAATGTGTAAAACATTTTCTTATCAATGATGTGACACATTCTAAGCCACTAATGATTACTTAATCCTCTGACAGAGATTATTAGCTTTAAATGTAACAGGTATGTCGATGAGGATCTTGTTCAAAATAATTTTCTATTTGTGTAAAGATTTAAATGTGTTCCTTAAAGCGACGCATAAATATAAGTAGTCT